>CAJHQP010007752.1:0-30600 GCA_905132765.1 Moricandia arvensis
CACTAAGTATTTCTATTCACTTAGACTCTATATATGCATGCAGGTCATATACAATTCAGGTTTTTGATAGGCAACCAGCACTTTGAAGATAAAAAGATCATTTCAAATACACAAGGTTAGTAAATTGATGTTATTGTGAGCTCTTAGACACACTGGCTAATAGAATGACACGAGATGAAATTTTGTAAAACATTTAATATTGTCTTGCGATAGGTCAATCATTATATTTATTTGTTTTTATTTAATTTGACTGAATGATTAATAACTGGTATGCTAATAGTATGATTGTGTTATAAACAACTAAACATTAAACTAAAAACATGTAAAATAATAAACAAATGAATTTGTTTGTTTATTTAAAAAAAATGTTGATAATAAGCATTAGATGTGAAAATGTTTGACGATGAATAGAAAAAAAAAAAAAACACTACACAAGTCTCGTTGTGGGGATCTGAAACCTGCATAACCAAATTAACCACTAAAATTACTGATCTGTGTTTTTTTAAATCATGAAATAATAGAAGATAAGTAGATATAAAATCTTTACCTTATCACTAATATTATACCAGGTTAGTAAAAACTTCTTTGAAGACAAAATTGGTAGTTTTCTTTTGAGGTTTACCATCTTTGTCGACAACCAGAATTTTCAATCCTTTTTAGAAGTGACCCTAGACATAACCACGTAGAGTTGTTTGTGTGAAAAACACAGGTCTTGGAAGAAAAATACCAAACTTCTGATAGGGATTAGAATATTGACATATAAGTAAGGCAAAATAATAATTAGAATATAAATTTACCAACTAATCTATCCAACATGTAGTCATTAATCATATTGACATCTTCATTATTCGAACATAGATAGCTCTCTCTTGAAAATTTTTTTGCATTCTTCTTTTCATGTAAAGAAGCAGAATCACCATAAATGGCTGTGCTGATGGCTTCTATAGGACTATTACAGTCGGTTATAAGAAATTCTGATGGAATATCAATCTCCGCTCACCATCATTAGGCTCAGCAAGTTTACCATCCCCAACTTTTAATATCCAATCCGAAAATCTCTAAGATCCTTAGCCTCTTCAGGTGATAAATAACTACCAGAAACATGAACATAGTAATCTGAGGCATTGTCATATAGATATTACCAATAAGGAAGTGGGGCTTTAAGGTCCCATCGATGATGTCTTCGTATTTGGCAAGAGATAAGAAAATGTTATCCAGAATTAGGTCTGAATTTGTTATCACAGTTCTCACTGATCGTCATCTTGTATGGATGGCTTGTTGCCGATATTGGCCAGTTGCTTGTGAAATGAAAAAGGTTGTAAGAACACGCCATTTTCCCAGTGGTAGTTTTCGTTGAACACTTAAATTTGATTCCTTTTGCACGTAGCATGGATCTTTTCACCCTAGAAAATAAGTTTTTCCAAATGTAAGTTCTGCTAGCAAGAAAAATAAATGATTTATTTGATTGTGTTTCCAAAGCTTACATGTTCATCAGCTATAACATTTGAAGAGTCTCTCCACCGAATGAGGTGTTTTGTTGGCAAGGAATGAAGCATTTTTGACTTCGCTTCGCCATTTAGTCTTAAATGGTTTCACGTTTTTGAGAGGTGTGAAAGTTGCATTGGTGGACTTTTTTTAATCTGAATGTGAATGTTGTTCTTAAACGTAGAATGTAGAGTAAATATAGGTCTATAAGTGAGATATCGATGGAAGTAAAATCTAAACTATTTTTTTATAACTTGATGAGTAAGACGTATAGAAAAGGAATATACTAAATGTTTGGAATTTTTTTTAAAGATTTTATTGATCAATTTCTGATCACTCATTTATAAGTATATAAAGTTTTAAATATACTAAATATCTTGTAATAATTGATCCTATAAATCGTGATTAGCAAGTATACATATCTTTATTATAAATGTGATCCCTTTAATGTAGGGGATTATTATGTTAAGTGATTAAGATATTTTAAGAATTTGGGAATAGTTAGTTGATCTCTTAACAATTTTGAATTGATATTGTGAGATTTATTTGATAAGTGTTTTAATGATTGTTGCAACAAAACGGCATAAATCTTTCTACAATTCTATTTGTTTTTATTTAAATATCAACTAATATTGATATATAATTATAAATAGTCAAATGAATGGTTTATAGTCGAATGTGTATTGGCAGTGTGTTAAACAAACCGAAAGGTTTTTACTGGAGATATTTCATGTTTTAAATACAATTCGGTTTAGTAATATTATTTAGAATTAGAATATTATAGTTATATATTAGTTTTGGTTGTAAGATTTTACAAATTATAATATCTCAGATATTAAGATTGTGATTATGATAACTATGAGTATGAGTCAAATTTAACGGTTAGAGATGGTTAGATAGAATTCGGTTATAGGTTAACGAAATTTAGTCCAATTAAGAAGATTAATGGGGCTTTTTGATTTGGGTATGGCATGAAAAAGGAATCAATATTTAGGGATAGTATATTATTAACACCAGTGGCAGAGAACCGTAAATAATGAGATAAAATCATGGTTATTTCCCAATTGTACTTCACTTTTAATAGATTAGATTTTTAACTTCCATGAGATTTAAAACTTCAACTTTTACTTAAAATTCAATTTTGGATATTTTGTGAATTTGACTAAGTTTTCTTGAGAAGTCTTCTCTCTTAGTTTTAGTAAATTTGAGTAAGTTTTTGTGTTGTTGTGTTTTGTTACGAGTGGGTAGAATAGTTAAAAAATTCTTGATATGTTGTATCAATAACTTCAATAATGTAAAATATTTTCGCAAAACATGAACATATTTACAAAAAAAAATTGATTAACATCTCTTCAAGTTTACAAAAGAATTCTCAACTAAAATAGTACACATACAAATCATAAAACAAACCATAAACAAAACTATTACACATGGAACTTGATATCATTCCTCAACATATATAACCTTGGACTCCACTTGAAATCATCCATTTGCACCATCTTGGGCAGAAGACTTCCTGAAGACTTCGTAGGAAGTCTTCTAGCATAAAATGCATTAGAAGTCTTGTCTTCCGAGAGTCTTTCAAGAGTCTTTTGAGAAGTCTTCCAAAGTCTAAGTCAGATATTAAAAATCTGCATATTAAAAAGCATTCAAATTGCTTGAAAACATAGAAAACTTCAAAAACAATTTTTTATGCTTAATAAACAAAACAGTCACATTAGGTTGAATCTATAAATTTTTAGAATCTAATATATAGACACACACAAAATACATATCCAAAATTTGTACCACTTTGGGAAAAGACTTACTGAAGACTTCATGGGAAGTCTTCTTCATAAAACCCGTTAGAATACTTCCAAAGAAGTCTTCCGAGAGTTTCCAAGAGTCTTCTCTAAAGTCTTCCAAATTTGAATCAGATCTGAAAAATCTGCATATTCAAGCATTCAAATGTCTTCAATACAGAGAAAACTTCACAAATATTTTTATGCTTAAATAATAAACAAAATAGTCACATTAGATTGAATCTATAAATTTAGAATCAAATATATAAAACACACAAAATACATATCCAAAATTTGTACCACTTTGGGCAGAAAACTTTGGAAGACTTCATCAAGACTTCGTGGGAAGTCTTCTAGCAAAAAAAATGCATTAGAAGACTTCCAAAGAAGTATTCTGAGAGTCTTTAGTTTGTCTCAGATCTAAAAAAAAACTGCAAATTCAAATGACTTCAAACAGATAACAACTTCGAAAATAAAAATTTATTCTTAAATAATAATAAAAAACAGTCACAATAAGTTGAATCTATAGCTTTTTAGAATCTAACATATAAAACACACCAAAATACATATCCAAAATTCATAGATCTACCTTTGAAGGAGTGAAAGCTGAGAACTATGTAATGAAAAAATTGAGAAGACATAAGAAAAAATAGAAATGAATATAGAGTTTAGTGTTTTGATGTTTAAAGAGATTAGAGAGATGTTGGAGAGTTTTAAGGTGAGAAGTATTACGTTTTTGTTGCAGCCATTTGATAGGAAGAAAGAAAATGTGTACATTTTCTTCATATATGGAGATAAAAATTTCAATCACGTTAAATATTTTCGATATAGATGATTTATTGGGAGAAGACTTCCCAAGAAGTCTTCTAGACCTATAATAAAATAACTAACTAAACAACAAAAAATATTTCATAAAACTTAAAATCAAATTTTAAAGTGTTTAATATACACAAAACTAAACACATATATGTCAAATTCATTTACATTTCAGTTTAAAAAAAAAGTTGTACTTGAATCCTTTATTGATGGCTTTAGATTCTTAAGGACTAATAGAGATTAATATCCAACATATATTTTCAACGTTATTTGTAAACTCATCTTAATTAAAGATCAATGGTGGAGCAACTGGAATGTATATTGCACATCCAACATTCTTAGATGAAAGAGTTGGTTTTTGATCCAATACAATGTGGGGAGAACTAGTGGTTATTTATTGGCTTGATGTGAACTAGTGTTGCTAAAAATGTTTGGCACTTATCCCAGTGAATTTGCATAGTCTTCAAAGACTTTAAGAAGTGAATTCACCAGTTATTATAAAGATGTATGGTCGGTGATCAGTCCACCAACAACTCTTTATTCATGCCAATAACTTTCTTTAGATGGTGAAAACCGTAAACAACATATGACAAAACATTAAAAAAACAATATTAACATAAATTTGTGAGTATCTTTTTGCATCATTATTGAACCAAAATGGTCTAACTGGTTCATGCTAAGTATTTTGTAAATTTCTAGATTACTATATTTTTTATCATTTAACTAATATGTGTAGTACATCCATATATAAGAGAAGGTAGACAATTTCTCAACAATACTTTTATTGGCTTGTAAAATATTTCTGATTTGAAATGAATTTAACATTTCTTTCTCTTATTATCGCAAAAGAATTTGTCTCAAATCTCTATAGATTTACTTTAAGAAAGATTTATCAATCTCAATTTAGTGTAACATAATTTTCTAGATGTTTAACTTAATATAAACGTGAGATTATTTAACTTTTGCCTCAAGATGATAATACAACAGGTTTATCAATCTCAAATGAATCTCATTTTTGAATCAACAACATATCATAAATGGGTCATGTATTCTTTCTTAGATCCTTCTAACGTTTGACACTTTTAAGAACACAATACAATAAATATTTTAATTGCACTCTTATGTGCAATAATACTATGTACTCTTATGGAGTATTCATATATATCCTCTTTTTGAATATTTTATAACTTTATACTACCTCGTATTGTACTCACAATAATTATTTGCTTTCATCTTTAAATAATTGAATCATATTTCTTCTTTATTACTATTTTATTTTCTCAATTTCAAGTGAGAGTATGGGTTATAAAAATAAACTCTTTGGTCTTGACTTTGACCATAACCATATATCCACATTCACGTCTATAACCACTTTACCAATATTATTGGTGTAAATTTTATTTTTCAAAGTGTCAAACTCTCTTCAATAGAATGAATCAAAACCACCTAAACGTGATTTATGATCTTACATCAATAATTCATTGTTTTTCTCAGTCTCAAAGAGACAAGATATAGTTATAAAATTCTTTATTTTTTTTCTCAATCATGTTTCTGTTTGACAACATTATTTGTGTAAAAAATATGTATTCTTTAATATTTTTGCATCACTAATATTCTCTTCACGAAAATTTTACTTTTAAACTTAACATCCAAGATAGTTGAGTTTTATTTACAGACTCTATGTGCTGTAATCTTTAGATGCAAATACATAACGAGCTTTAGATAATCACATTCATTTAATCATACATTTCTTTAGATTGTTCTTCAAACTTATGGATCTTCTAAAGTCAAGCCTAGGACTTAAAAATGTCGTATATACAATGATAATAAACTATAATATATATATATATATATATATATATATATATATATACAAGTTATATAGAGATATGTATTATCATAAATATATTATTATATTAAGAAATGAATAATAATCCTATATTATTTATCATTCAGTAAGTTTTTGTTATCATACGATTATTCATCTCTATATTGACTAATTTTAAACTAAGAATTTAAATAAAATCAGATGTCATATAGATTAATTCACAAAATAAAATTTTAATTGGCTATGAATCTATATCAAACTTAATAAATAGTAATTATCTCAAGGAAGAAGTGAACTGAAGAGTGGAGATCTGCCATGGTGATGGTGTTGGAAACACACTTCTTGTAAAACTGTCTCTTATAAATAATCAAAATATTGCAATACCAAAATCAAACCAAAGCATAAATAGAAATAATAAAAAGTATAAACAAGATTATATTAAAGGTTGTCCACATAGGATTAAAAAATCAACCAATAAAAAAAGTTATTTTGCCACGTCAGAAACAATTTCTATAAAGTAAAGAGAAAATTTTCAGTTCACCAAACAAACGTTTCGCCAGAGCCCCATTTATAAGCGGTGAATCCTATCATGTTTTCTATTACACATATGTTTCATCTTCCTCATTCACCCACCATATTCTTATCGTCCCTTTGGTTTCTCTTCTCTAATGTCATAAACCCCATTAACAACGAACCTCATTCTTTATAACAACAATCAAACGTCACAAAAATCTTTCGATTCCTTCATCTTTATGCCTTATATATCCTTTTGTTTTCGCTACTCTCCTTCATCACATTCGCATAAACCATCGATGGCAAAAAAAACTGTGAATCTAATTTCATCTTTTTATTTAGCTCTTATAATCTTCATCTAACTTTCTAAAGTGCTCTCAAAACCCTTGCTTTGTTAGGTTTTCCTTGACAGAGAATGAAGGAGATCGTGAACTCGAGCGAGAAACGTCGGAGGTTATGAAACTACGAGAAGTGTAGGAAGATGAGGTTCTTATTATAGTTCAAGGCACTGCTCTGAGTCGCGATGATACTCTCCACCACCAGGCTTTATCCCTTACGATTGGTCTCCAGTGCTCCGGAATTATAATCATTAGTCTGTGTTCAGTTCCTTTTATAAATGTGAGATTGATTATAGGATTGGTGTGAATATGCTTCTCGGTGCTCATTTCATGTTTTATTGACTTAGTAATCACTGATCGAACAATTGAGAGATAGTGTTGTAGAAATTTTTTCCTTGCAATTTTATGTTGGATTTCCTTCAAATTTTCTACCGTAGGCTTAGATTAAAGTCTCAAACTTATGACACTGCTCTATTTGTCTCAGGTCTATGCTCTTCTTTCTGGAGGAGGATATGCAAAGAATTTTTTTGTACCATAGGAAAAATCCTTCCAATCCCTCAGGTTTATTCGTAAAAGATACAACTACTTTCCCTTAACTGGAGCTTGATTTCCCTGAATATGAACAAAGTGTAACATCACGAGTTGTGATAAGTGAAAAGACTTAAGAAAATTGATTTGACTTACCTATGTCATCAAAATTGATTTGGCTATCTATCGGGAAGTGATTCGCGATATCGTACGAGGGAAGCCAAAACACGGGGGAAAGTTCGGATGGTGATTGCATGGTCAGTAAACAATGATTTTCAGCCTCAGAAAATCTACGCGCCGACCATTAGAACAGGATGGGGACCACGGGCCGAGAGAGTGGTCGTGGGTGGCCCATTAACTGTGGACGGTCGAGGCGTTATAAAAGGCTTATGAATTCACGTAAGTTTCTGCGCTCACTCTATGGTCTCATTGTTGTTTAATGATTTGGTGAAGTTACTTCAAATAGTGTATCTGTGCTTCTTAGTTTTTAGGCAGGGCTATTTCTTAAAGCAACATATCACCCGAGAAGATGTTTGTTCTGTTAGATATGTATGAAATAGTGAGATGTCAAACTCTCTGTAAAGTTTTCTGTCTCACTCCGAATGTTTGTTATGTTAAGACATGAATGTCTCAAATCCGAATGTATCATAATCAAAGGCTCTACAATAATAATTAACTGAACAAAAACTATAAATGGAATCCTAAGATATACCTACCAAATGGAATCCTAAGATATACCTACCATAGTCACAATCAGATCACTGCAACTCATCCAAAAGCCTCATTAGTCATAAGTACCTGATTTATTTCGTTTACCACTACTGGTGACATTCTTATCGTGTAAATATAGTTTATGAGTTAGACATAAGAAGAATGAAGAGATGAGAAACTAACCTCTGCTTTTCGTTGTAATCTTGATTCCCCTTCTGCATCAGTGCCATCAAATTTGAGCAATTGCCTCATGAGAAGCTACACTGTCATGTCAGACTCCTCAACCGCAAGTTTCAGCCCTCCATTTACAAATACTTTGAAAGAAACAATCTAATTTTTACAAATAAAATCAACTTAAACACGGTCCTTCATTCCCTTTTCCTACAAACAAAAAGAATAAATAATCTGAATGATAAAAAGTGAGGTGTGAGAGAGGTAAAACTTTTAAATCTGGGGAAAGATCTGAAGAAGAAACATGGAGCTGCCATGCACGATTATTACAGCTTCCCAACAAAGCATGAGGCAGACCTTCATTGTTCTCAATTACTCTATCCTCATCTTCATTCTTCAATTGCCTACAACGCATGTATACCTTTTCAACTTTTTTTTTTGCCTAAAATACATTCGTACGTAGCTTAACTTACTAAGAAACTAAACAATATAAGCTCCTCTCCATATACATATAACGCTTTTACATTTCACATTAAGTAAATTAATAAACCAACGGAACCTAATCTTCTAATATGACCAAAACTTTGAATCAACTTCAGTCAAACAATCAACCCTTTAATCAAGGATCTAAACCCATAAACCATCAAAGAGGAGTTCATCATTTTTATGAACGGAATTTTATGACATCCACAGCTTTGAGAGGATGATGTTCAAAGGAAGATGACTTACCTTTTTATAGTTGTAAAGACACCGCCTTGCAAACGAACAAGCTCTATTCAATGTCAGATCGTGCTCGACATGGGTTGATAGAGTTAATAAGTATGATAAAGGCGATGAATCAATAACTGGTAACGTTTTGGTTGATTAGAAAAGAAGGCAAAACGTCACGGTTGAAGATTCACACAGTGATTCTTCACGTCGATTTAACTCTCTCTCTCTCTCTCTCTCTCTCTCTCTCTCTCTCTCTCTCTCTCGTCTCTCTCTCTCTCTCTCTCCTCTCTCTCTCTCTCTCTCTCTCTCTCTCTCTCTCTCTCTTCTCTCTCTCTCTCTCTCTCTCTCTCTCTCTCTCTCTCTCTCTCTCTCTCTCTCTCGTCCTCTCTCTCTCTCTCTCTCTCTCTCTCTCTCTCTCTCTCTCTCTCTCTCTCTCTTCTCTCTCTCTCTCTCTCTCTCTCTCTCTCTCTCTCTCTCTCTCTCTCTCTCTCTCGTCTCTCTTCTCTCTCTCTCTCTCCTCTCTCTCTCTCTCTCTCTCTCTCTCTCTCTCTCTCTCTCTCTCTCTCTCTCTCTCTCTCTCTCTTCTCTCTCTCTCTCTCTCTCTCTCTCCTCTCTCTCTCTCTCTCTCTCTCTCTCTCTCTCTCTCTCTCTCTTCTCTCTCTCTCTCTCTCTCTCTCTCTCTCTCTCTCTCCTCTCTTCTCTCTCTCTCTCTCTCTCTCTCTCTCTCTCTCTTCTCTCTCTCTCTCTCTCTCTCTCTCTCTCTCTCTCTCTCTCTCCTCTCTCTCTCTCTCTCTCTCTCTCTCTCTCTCTCTCTCTCTCTCTCTCTCTCTCTCTCTCTCTCTCTCTCTCTCTCTCTCTCTTCTCTCTTCTCTCTATTGGGCTCTATTTAGACCATCATTAACCCATTTAAGAATCGACTCTTAAATAAGAGTTTTAAGAGCCGCTCTTAGCGGAAATATGTAAAAAAAAAGTTAAAGAACCCCAATTAAGAACTGGGGTTAATCATCTCTTAACGATTGAAACGAAAGCCCATAAATTGTTAAGTAAAACTTACACTACTAAGTTACATGCCACGTGTCAGTAGCAGATTACCTTGTTTGATGAGGAGACATCCTCAGAGAGATAAAACAGTTCTTTATATATATAGATGTCCACTTTAATGTGTTGTATATACCGTGAGTAAATGTAGTAAATATGAATCATAAACCATCGTATTGTTACTAATGTCGTATATCATTTAAATAAGTCTTCATTTTAAAAGGGATCATTATGACAACCGTCTTCTCTAACAACATATACATCATATGTTTCAAAATATTTCATTGTTTAACATTTTCACGTTTATTAAGAAAACATATCAAGTTTTCGCTACCAATATTTACGTAATTATCTATTTTCCATAATTTTTGAACAATAAAATTTCAGTAAACCCAATTATTTTATTTGACTATAAAATTTACCATTAATGAATGTATTGGATATTTAATATACTCCCTCTGTTTCATTAAGATAGTTGTTTTAGAGAAAAAAGTTTATTTCACAAAGATAGACTTTTTGTATTTTCTATGAAATATTGTAAACTTAAAAAATTGATTTTTTAAGTTAATATTGGTTAAAAATTATTGAAAATTGAAAATTACAAAAAAATATATATTTATTATACTAATTTAATATGTTTCTTAATATGTGTGAAAACATCAAAGTCTATTTTGCGGAACATAGGGAGTATAAGCTTTCATAGATTTGGAAATTGGTTGTTATAATCCCATGTCAAACCACAACACTATATTAGTGTCAAAATACAGTATTTTAGTGTGATTTTAGCACAAAATTATGTAAATATCCAACCACAACACAACATATCACACTAAAAGAATATACGTCAACTGATATCATTAGAGTTTGTCCTTAAACAGGTAGATATTTTATGTAGTTTATATCTACTAAAAAAATTTAAAGGGTCAACAAACATCTATTTGTCAAATTTAAAATATTAATTTTCTTTTTAAGTTCCAAATATATTAAACCTTGTTTTATATTAGTGGGTGTTCTAATGGGGAAAATATGATATAATTATAAAACATCAGAATATAAGCGAGTTATTATTATTAGATATCAAAAGCTTTATTGGCAATTCAAAGTATGATAGCAACAAACTATAAATGCATAACAAAAATTTAAATAGTATTAACATTGTAATATTTTTCACATTTGTGACAAATTAATTTTGAAGTTTTTATCATTAGCCCTCGTCTTTTTGAACTGTGTATGTTATCATAAAGAATTTGAAATACCAAACATTAACATTTATAGAATGTTATAAACATCAATTAACAAAACACTAAATTTTAGAAAATAAATAAATATTTTTTTTGGAGACATATATGACTACTATGAACCCCATATATATACATATATATACACACACACACATATATATATATATATAATCAAGCAGTCTAATTTAGAAAACATAACACACCAAATATTCATTTATTGTTGAAATCCAAACAAAACCATATTATGAAAAACTATATTTGAGTAACCCCACTGAGTCTGATTTTACAAATGCATATATAGTCAAGAAAATGAACTTGTAAAATCAAATCCATGGGGATACATGTATATCAGTTAACGAAAGTAATGTTTATATTAAAGTAAAGATTTTGAAATACCAAACATTAATATTCACAGAATGTTATAAATAGAGATTAACAGAAGAATTAAGCTCAGAAAATAGATATGATATTTCTATATGAGCATGATAAAGTGTCTCAGAAAGAATATGAAACCATGGAGTTTATGAAAGTTTTATGGAGACAAAACTACTAGCAATCCCATATATATAATCTAGCCGTTTAATATCAATACCCATATCCTTGCTTACTGTTGAAATCAAAAACCATTTAAAGAGTCGAAAAAAAAAATTTAGTCTGTCAGAATACTTTTTAGGTATGATTGATATTATTGATTCATTACCTTTTTGTCATTGTCATAATATTAAAATTTTCTAGTCATTTCCAAACAAATTGAATGCCCGGATAATATTATTTAGTATTTTTAATGTTGAAAATATGAAACCATTAAAAATAATCATAAACTAATGGAACTATCACTACAAAAGGTGTATTGATAGCAAATTGTGATAACTTTTTTTTTCAAAGTGATATGAAAGATAAATTTTTGATTTTAGTATATATTAATACAGTTAATTAAGGTTATCCTGAAAAAAATTGTAAATGCGAATAAAAAATCACAAGTACCGCCTATATTTATGTGAAATAGGGACAACCACAAAATACAGAAAATTTTCCTCTTTACTATAACACATTTTCTACTTAAAGATGCAAAATTTATTTTGGCAAAAAAAATTAGTCACCAAAAAAAAAAACTCCTCTCCTCTCGACAAATCTCACTTATCATCTTCTTCTCGGATATATATCTCCCTCTCACTTTCTCCAAATCTCACTTATCTTCTTCAACAATTCTCACTTCTCCTCTTATTTCAAAGATCGTTTTGGGGGTATTGTGTTCTCACTGTTTTTCAATAAATCTAGGGTTTGTATTTCGAAACTCATTGGGGGTTTATTTCAGTATATGCATTTTCAATCAAACTGATATGGTGATTGTGTTTGCGACGGATATAGAGATTGGGAGAAAGCAGTAGCGAGTTTAGCTTTGAGGTTTTCAAAGAGAAGTGGTGGATATGGAGATTTTCGTGTTGAGTTCGTCTGCTTCAGAGCTTCTTTGTCACCAGATGAAATAGATCTGAGCTTCGAGAATATAGAAGTATGGCGATTTCGGAGGTGTCTAAGAAAGGAAATCGTGGAGCAGAAAACTTTCATTGCCTTCCCTGAACTCGTGAACAACATGTTGTGGGTCAACAAGTATCGCTCAAATCTCAATACACTAGTTCGCCTTTCGGGTAAGAAAACCCTAATCATGGCGCTTCTCAAGCAGATATATGGTGCTAGTGCAGAGAAGGTATCCTTCTTCCCTTTCATTTTTGTTTTTGAGTTTGAGTCTAGTTTGGTAGTGACAAAATATGAAGACTTTGAACCCTATTGCTGTTCATATGTGGTTAAGTTAGGACAAACTCTTTGTTTTCTCTTTGGATGGTTTGTTTCATCTTCTGAGTTACCATTGCTTTTACATCCAGATTTGTCTTGTGCCTCCATTTATGTCTTTTATTATCTTTGTTTGGTTACAAACTGAGTTGCTAATATGGATCTGTTTGGAGCGGAATTTCATGGTGTAGTAGTAACTGGATAGAGCACTCAATATGGAGAGGCAAGTTTGAATTCAAGAGTGGGTGGAGATGCTGGTGATGAAACTGATTTTGTTGATATTTTAGCAGCACAAACTCAAGCACTGGAGACAGAAACTCAGCCACAAGCTTAGACAGAAACTCAGTCACAAACTCAGGAAACAAACTCAATCTGGAAATTAAGAGCACAAAGAAAGCGTAAAGAGAAAGATATGGTTGTCGAAGCTTGTATAAAACGGACTAAAGCTCTTGAAGTGAAGAATGGATAATGAAACATATGTTGGAGCATGAACATGCCTTTAGTGTTGGAAATGTAATAGATACACTGAATGCATTTCCTGGAGTGAGACAGTGGTCTCTATTACATGAAGCATCAATTAAACTTCTTATATATAGTGAAGGAGCCGGAGGGTCTTTATAATGTTTAAGTCAACTGAAGAAAAGATTAAGTTTCTGGAGCTTAGGACCAAGATAAAACGTGATGATGGACTAGTTTGTGGGTTTGAGTTAGTTGGAGTCTAAACCCTTTTGTGATCTTGGTCTGATCTTGTTTGCACTTGATGAACTAGTATAAACCCTTTTGGCTTGATCCTTGAATCGTATGGAACTTGAATTTGGAACTTTATAATCAAATGTATGGAACTTCGTCTTTATATATGAAACTTGAGTTTGGTTTTGGCTGTTGTATTGATTGTTTTGTGTTAATAAGAATCTATTTTGCTATCAATCACATGAATTATGTTCAGCAAAAACTTGTGTAGTGTAGTTGCCCAATCTCCATTGATGGTTTTGTCTTTAAATGAAACATTTGGCTTTTGATGGTTTTGTGACTTGATATTGTAGTTGACCCGATCTCCTTTTAATGGGGTTTGTAGATGGTTGAAGATAGATTTGGAAGATGATGATGGTGATTGTGATGATGAACTTGGTTTGGTGTGATGTGGTTACTACTCAAAGATTGAGTCATATAACAGATCTGGGAGCAGGATGGCGTCATGTTCAACAATTTATGTATGAATCAGATAAAAAATGATATGACATTCTTTCGAATGAAACAAATAACTTTTGAAGCTTTGTGTAAGATGTTAACTAAGCGATAAAGATTAAAAGAGTCTCACAGTGTCTACATTGAGGAATTTGTTGCGATGTTCCTTGAGGTGGTTGGTCAAGATAAGACTATGTGGATATAGGTGATAGATATAAACAATCATTGGATACGGCAAAAAGGAAGCTTGATGATGTCTTAAGGGCTCTTCTCAAGTTTGCTTCGGATACACTAAAACACAAGAAGGTGAGTCCAAGAGTAAATCTTGTTTTGAGAAATGATGATCAATATTGGCCTTATTTCAAAGATTGTATTGGAGCACTTGATGGAACTCATGTCCTGATTTACACTCCAAGTCAAAATGTAGAAGCAAATAAGGGCATAAAGCAAGATCCTAGAATGAATGTTATTGCTATATGTAACTTCAATATGAAGTTCATATATGCATATCTCGGTGTTACCTAGTAGAGCACATGATACAAAGGTCTTGACTCATTGTGTGAGGGAATGAGGCTTCTTTTCCACATCTTCTTCCTGGAAAGTACTATCTAGTGACTCTGGATATCTCACAAGGTATTTGGTCCGCATCATAGTATGCGATATCATCGTTGGTCAATTTGCCTAGAGGAGGACCACCAATTAGTACACGAGAGTTGTTTTAGCCGAAAGTGCGATCAGTTATTGAGAGGACATTTGGGAGTATGGAAGAAAAGTGGAGGATTTTGGATCGTAAGCATCCAAAGTATGGTTTGGTCAAATGGATTAAGCTTTGTAACAACGACGATGGCACTGTACAACTTCATATGTGATTCACATCGGGAAGATCATGATTTTGTACAATGGTAAAGTGATGATGATGTAGAGGAGAAGGAAAAGGAGAATGAGCTGATAGTGATGGTGATGAAGAAGAAGGATAAGAAGGTGATAATGATGATGGTGGTGGTGGACATATTGTATATGAGCGACTGGTGATAGAGCGATGAGCTCTTTGTGTAAGAACATCACTCAATAAATATGGTAGAGACCGTTTACCGTATTAAATATTTTAAACTTGGTGTATATATTTTTGTTTATAACTTTTGATATATGTTTATGTTTTATTTATTGAAGACTTGGTGTATTGTTCTTTATATATTTATTTGCTTATTAGCTTTTGTTTTGTGATAAATGATCTGATATATATATTTTTAATTTAGCTTATAATTTATGAAAAAAATGTTGTTATATTTATATATTTGACTTAAAATTTATTACCAATTAAATATACTATTTATGGATGAAACTATATTGTAAATATATTATTATCGATTTAAAATACAATTATAAAAATTTATAAAAAATAAAATATGAATTAAGTGAAACAACCACAACATGTGCCAAACCAACAACACTAATTTGCGGTTCCAGCGTCAACGTTCAGTGTCTTTGAAACGAACAACAAGCTGCAACTGCGGCTGAGACTGTATTTTTGCGGTTGCCGTCTACAAAATGAACAACAACCAAACGAAGATGAAGTAGCCGCAGACGATTGCCTCAACCACAACCACATGAAGTGTATCTGCCAAACGAACATGGTAAATGTAGGAACAACAGGCCCATATTGTTTTATGAGGGTATATAACCTTTAAGATTTTAATAAAAATTCTACAAGACAATTGAAAAATGGCCATCGTCTTTTAAAAAGATAAATTAATCGTCTATGTTATATGCGAAGAAGTAATTACATTTTTATGCATTTTTTTAAAACATGATATATCATTTCTGAAAAATTCAAAATAAATAAAAATTGGAAAACCATCATTTTAAAGATGGCTTACAAATATAAAATTAAAACATCAACTCATACTTTCACTAGTTAATGTGGATGTTTGCTTATTAAATGAGAATAATTAATTAACAAAGATAAATTATTTTACATTTTAATATGTTGTTTATTTACAAAAGTTTCAAAAATTATTAAATTACAAAAATACAGACGCTATATAATTTAAAGTTTATCTGAAGAAACTTTAGATATGATGAGTGGAAAGTATCAACTTTATATCAAAGATTAAAATATTAAAGAAGAATATCATTAAGATAGACCTAAATAAGTTTTTGTCATCAAAATAGACTTTAACAAGAAAAATGACTAAAATATATTTTACTAAAGAGTGTAAATATACATTTATATCTTTTGGATTAACTAATCAGACTTGGAATTTAGAGTTATTGGGTGATGTTTTGGAGGTGAGCTTTAAAATTAAAAAAAATATATACTAAAATTTTTAAAATAAAAAAATTATTTTGGTCATTTTTTCTTTGAGATCTATTTTTATGAAAAAAAACTTGAGAATAAAGACCAAAATAGACCTTAAAAAAGTTTTTGTCCCCAAAATAGCACTAAAAAAAAAGATCAAAATAGACTTTATTAAAGAGTGTAAATATATATTTATATCTTTGGGTTAATTAATATAAACTTAGGGTTTAGAATTATGGGGTTAGGATTTTGCATGTGAAGTTTATAATTAAATTAAAATTTTAAAACTATAAAAAAAATTCAAAATAAAAAAGGTTATTTTGGTCATTGTTTTTTCTTGAGTGTTATTTTTGTGACAAAAACTTCAAAAAGGTCTATTTGAGAGATTTTCCCAAATTGAAATAAAACCAAAATAAACCTTAAAATGTTTTAGTCCCCAAAATAACACACAAAGAAAAAAAGAAGACCAAAATATATTTTAGGGGAAATTGCTAAAAATGACTCAAAACTTGATTTCAAATGCAAAAGTCTACCATAAATTTAATCAAATGCAAAAGTAACCCAAAAGGCTAGTGAAAATACAATAAAATCCTTGTGAGCAAAACAAAAAAAATGTATTCAGTTTTACCATTATAACTTTTTCGTCTGAGAAGACTTCCAGAGAAGTCTTCTCGTACACTTAATCTTAAAAAGAATTTAAAATTTTTATAAAAAATATTTATATGAGGAAAAAATTGAAATCATGTAACTATAAACATTAATAATGATGTAAATTTAATAATTCTAAAATTGAATTATTTTCAACATAGTTGAGTGAATGTAGATTGAGTTATGATAGTCTTTGGTTTAGGTTGTGGCAATATATATTGTAGTATTGTTTGTATTTTTAGGGTTAGGTTTTGAATCTTAATTTTTTTTTAAATAACTTTTTTGGAACCAATTTGTGTTTACTTTCGTATATATTAATCACATTATAAATTGATTTTAGGTTTAATGAAGTTTTTTTTTGCTGTTTAATTAGTTATTTGACTATAGGGTTTTGGAAGACTTCGAGAAGACTTCCAGAAGACTTCATAATGCACTAGAAGACTTCCTGGAAGACTTCCCGCTTAATGCAAAGTCTTCCGGAAGTCTTCTAAAAGTCTTCCAGAAGTCTTCTCATGTATGTAGATTATAGGGTTTTGGAAGACTTCCAGAAGACTTCATAATGTACTAGAAAGACTTCCCGCTTAAATGGCGAAGTCTTCCGGAAGTCTTCCACAAGTCTCCGGAAGTCTTCCAGAAGTCTTCTCATGTATTAGATTATAGGGTTTTGGAAGACTTCAAGATGACTTCATAATTTGGGAAGTCTTCCTATATCGAAAATATTTAACCTAATTGAGATTTTTGTCTCTATATATAAATAAAATGTACACATTATCTTTCTTCCTCTCAAATGGCTGCAACAAAAGTACTGTTTCTCACTCTAAAATCTTCAAACCTCACCCTAACCTCATTAGAGCTTGAAAACACCTAATTTTATTTCATTTCTCATTTTCTGCTCTTATGCATTCTCACTAATTATCTTGTTTTTGAAGATTTTCATTACATGGTTGTCATCTTTCATTCCTTTAAGGTAGATCTATAAATTTTGAATATGTATTTTGGAGTGTTTTAATATGTTAGATGCTAAGAACTTGGTATATTCAACTTACTGTAACAAGATTAAATGTATGACCTTTTTGATTCATATTTTGTGTTTGTGATAGTGTTCAATGGTTAAAGGTTTGTCCTTTTCTTTGATATGAAGAAGAAGAAGATAACACAACATTTTATATTGGTGAAACTTCTAAAGGCACTAACAAGTTTAAAGGTTTTGACTTTTTGATTCATCTTTTATTTTTGATAGTTTTCTTTGGTTAAAAACTGATATTTTCTTTTTGATATGAAAGAGAAGAAGCTAATATTTAGAAAGGACTTCGGAATACTTGTGAAGACTTCGAAAGACTCCTGGAAGACTCGAAGACTCCTGGAAGAACTCCTGAAGACTTCCTGGAAGACCTCTAGAAGACTTCCTAGAAGACTTCGGAAGCTTATGGAAGACTCTTGAAGACTTCTTGAAAGATATCTAGAAGACTTTCATGGAAGACTCTGGAAGACTTCTAGAAGACTTCCTCGAAGACCTGTAGAAGACTTCCTGGAAGACCTCCAGAAGACTTCCTGGAGACTTCCTGGAAGACCTCTGGAAGACTTCCTGGAAGACCTCCGGAAGACTTCATGGAAGACCTCGGAAGACTTCCTGGAAGACCTCGAAGACTGTCCTGGAAGACCTCCGGAAGACTTCTGGAAGACCTCCGGAAGACTCCTGGAAGACTCCGGAAGACTTCTGGAAGACCTCCGGAAGACTTCCTGGAAGACCTCCGGAAGACTTCCTGAGACCTCCGGAAGACTGTCCTGGAAGACCTCCGGAAGACTTCCTGGAAGACCTCCGGAAGACTTCCTGGAAGACCTCCGAAGACTTCCTGGAAGACTTCTGGAATACTTGTGGAAGACTTCCTGAAAGGCCCTAGAAGATTCATGGAAGACCCCTAGAAGACTTTCTGGAAGTCTTCCAGAAGTCTTCTGTAAAGTCTTCCAGAAATCTCTCATGAAAATGTTAATGAATCATTTTTGTATTTTTTGTTTATGGGTATATTTAATGATTATTATGTGTACCTTTTTATTATGAATTATGTTGTCATTTTGAAAAGATGTTAATGATCTTTTAAATATTTTAACCATACTACCAAAAAATTAAAAAAAATTAATAAATTTATTACAAACTAGAGAAATACTTATCAAGAAAAACTTAGTCAATTCACCGAAGATTAAATTTCCTAAAAATTATATATATCTTAAGATATAAGAAGACACATTAAACCACCTGACTTGATATTGTTTGAAGTTACTGACACTTATAAAATTTAGAAATATACATTGAAGTTACTTAACAAATTTACATAGAAGATTTTCCTGTAAGTCTTCTCACGGAAGACTTCCCTGTAAGTCTTCTCACGGAAGACTCCCTGTAAGTCTTCTCATATAGCTAGGAACATTAACAAACATGAATGTTTGTAAACTCATAATTATCAACTAAATAAGTTATGAATTTCAGTTAATAGCCAATATTGACTAAAACACATGAATTAACAAGAAAAAAAACAAATTCATTTTACGTTTTAAGAAATTTAAAGTTTAATAAAAATTCTAAGAGAAGACTTCTTAATAAGTCTTCCGTTTTAGGTCATTTTTGCAATTGCAAATTTATGAAGGAGACTTCTTAAGAAGCCTACTCTACAGAAGTCATCTTGAGAAGTCTTCCTTTGTATATTGGCTTACTTTTGATTTTAATATTTTTTTCGAAATCTCAGAGAAGTCTTCTAAGATGAAAAGGTTAGTTTTGCAATTGACCAAAGTTTTGTCAAAAATTTGACTTTTTATAGAAGACTCCCAAGAGTCTTCTCGTAAATAATATTTTTTTTAGTATTAATTGTCAATTGCAAAAGTAACCCACGTAGACTTCTAGTGACAATGAGAAGACTTCATTAAACAGTAAAGAAGACTTCTAGGAAGTTTTCTGTAAGAAATCAATTTCTGACAAACTTTGGTCAATTACAAATTAACCTGTTTATCCGAGAAGACTTCTAGGGAAGTTTTCTCGATTCTCCTATTTTTTTTGTTAACAAAGGAAATGTAGAAGACTTCTAAGGAAGTCTTCTACAATAAACACAAAAAAAATCAATTGCAAAACTAACCTGTGAATTGATTAGAAGACTTTTAGAGAAGTCTTCTTCACGAACAAATCTGGAAAAAAATTAATTTCATATCTTGAATCCATGAGATGACTTGTTTAACTCTCTAACCTCATAAAACTTTCACCACGAATGCCCCATTCATTAATGACCAAAAATCATGAGTTTTCTATGTCTATATGACCTTACAAAGTTTGAAATCAAATCTTGATTTTTTGGATGAATTTTGAGAGAAAATGAAAGAAAAATGGTTTGTGTGAATAACAAATGAGAAAGAAGAGAAAAAATTTATTTTTTGTGCATTAAGAGCTTCGAATGGTTGTTCATCGGTGGTTGATGTATTGATGATAATGGTAATATTGTAAATACTTGATGAAGATGAAGATGATAGAGGAAACATTCATTTAAAAAAAAAAGAAAAAAAAAGTTTCGTGAATAACTCGAAAATCTAGGGTGAATAAGACAAATGAAAGTTCTAAAAATGGTGGGTTAGTTTTGCATTTAAGTTGAAATTTGAGTCACTTTTGCAAAAACACCTAGATTTTATTAAAGAATGTAAATATATATATATAGTATATATATTTATACACTTGGGTTAATTAATCTAAACTTAGGGTTTAGAGTTATGAGGTTGAGTTTTGGTGGTGAGATTTATAATTAAATAAATTTTTAAAAAATATTAAAATTTTCAAATAAAAAAGGTTATTTTAGTCATTTTTAGTGGCTATTTTTGTGAAAAAAGCTTCAAAAAAATTATTTGAGAGATTTGCCCAAATTGAAATAAAACCAAATAGACATTAAAAAGTTTTAGTCCCCAACAATAACAACACAAAGAAAAAAAGACCCAAAATAGATTTTATTAAAGAGTGTAAATATATATTTATACCCTCGGGTTAATTAATTAAAACTTAGGGGTTTAGAGTTATGGGGTTGGGTTTTAGAGGTGAGATTTATAATTAATAAAATTTTTAAAAATATTAAAATTTTCAAAATAAAAAATGTTATTTTGATCATTTTTTTTCTTGAGTGCTATTTTTGTGACAAAAACTTCAAAAATGTTTATTTGAGAAATTTATCCAAAAACTTTAAAATAGTCTATTTGAGAGATTTGTCAAATATTAAATTTCTTAAATTTACATTTTATTGAAGATTGAAACTGAATTTATATTAACTTAACTTTACAATTATTTAAACAGGAGGAAATTAATATTTTTAGTTATAATGAATTTTATTTTATAGGATTTTTAATTCATTAAAATTTTAATATTTTAATTAAATATATTATTTAAAACAAAATAACAGATCCATTATTTCAGATGTGATAAATGAATATAGAAAATTATGTATTAAAATAAAAATAATTAATTCCTAGAACTAAAATAGTTTTAAAAAAAATTGGATATGATTGAAATAGTTTTACAGAAATTTTGCTAATAACAACTAGAGAAAAGTACACTTTTTCAATTTATAAAAAAAAAACAAGAAAAAGGAAAAAGAAAGGTGAAAAGAGAGGAGAAATAATACCAAAAAAAAAAGGCCCAAACAGAATCGGGAGTTGATGGATGGAGAAGAAGTGAAAGAACGCTTCAACGGCATAAATTTCTAGCATCACGTTCCCTACTTCTCTCTCTCGATACAACTATTCACATCATCTCTCTCGTTCGTTCATTCATTCTTCATTGATCATCTCATTTCCGATTTCGTTTTAGGGTTTCTAGGGTTTTTTCTTTTGGGCAAATTGAAAGTGGGGGAGAAGACGGTGTTGTTTCCTCAGTAGATCTGAGGTTGAAAATGAGCGCATCTCGTTTCATAAGTGCGTGACCGTTGGTGACGGAGCTGTGGGTAAAAACATGCCTCCTCATGCTCTTACACAGCAACACTTTCCCTACGCGTATATTATTCTTCTCTGTTTTCATTCAGTCTTTGTATCTTTACTCTCTCAATCTTGTTCGGACAGGATTATGTTCCCACTGTTTTCGATAACTTTAGCGCTAATGTTGTTGGTTAACGGAGCCACTATCACCTCGGCTTGTGGGATACGGCTGGTACTGCCATCAAAGAACTCCAGCTCTCCTTACTTAGTTTCCGAAGCTGTGACCTTTTTTTCCTCATGGTTTTTTTTTGTTTGTGAGCAGGCGGCAGGAGGATTATAACAGATTAAGACCCTTGAGTTACCGCGGTGCTGAACGTATTTCATCTTAGCCTTCTCTCTCATCAGTAAGGCTAGTTATGAGAATGTCTCCAAGAAGGTTCGTGTGTTCCTCCTTTTGAAAATGAAAGTCTTTGGTTTTGGTTTTTATCTTCTTGTTTTGCAGTGGATCCCAGAGCTGACCCACTATGCCCCTGGTGTCCCAATTGTTCTTGTTGGAACCAACTCGGTTAGTCTTTGCATTTGTTTTGTCTATATACTGTGACCCTAGTGGACATTACCTTGCATTCATTGGTTTGTTTTGATTTGTTCCACGTCCGTACAGAACTGCGATACTTTGTAGGTTAGAAGCTCTCTCTCATGTTTCTGGTTTTATTGAATTTTGGGGGTTACGTTATGGGTCATTGGTTTCTTGGATCGCACAGTTCTGCCTGATAGTTACTTACACACCTCTGTTGTAAGACACAACCATATGCATGTAAGCGTCATTCTTTGTCTAAAATATTGCTATTATGAAGGCTTATTACAGATCACCTTCATCTGATGGCTGATCCATCTGAAACACCCTTTGAATCATTTGATTTCTATCTTCTGCTTATGGTTCTGTGTTCATGAAATGTGGCAGATCTTAGGGATGACAAACAGTTCTTCGTTGACCACCCTGGTGCTGTACCTATAACCACTGCTCAGGTATAGATGATATTCTTTCAAATTGGTTTCTCTGTTTGCTTACTTTACTTAAAGGTAACTCGCTTAACCATTCACTTTGGGCAATCAAAGGGAGAGGAACTAATGAAGCTGATTGGAGCTCCTTCGTACATTGAGTGCAGTCAAAATCACAGAGGCAAGAAAGACTCTCCTTTTGTATGAATACTGCATTGACTATATGAGAGTTGCTCCTTTTACTAGAGTGCTAATATTCAAAATGAAATGCACGCACGTGAGAGTGTGTTTGATGCAGCGATCAGAGTGTACTTCAACCTAAGCAGAGAAAAAGAAGAGCAAAGCACAAAAGCGACTGCGCTCCGTATCTGATCATTTACTCTACTACGCTTATTCTCTCTCTGCGCTTAGTCTCTTCCATTCTCTAGATGTAAGGCTAAGAAGAAACACCATATGGCATGGTATCCAGTCGCATCACCTTAATACCTACTATAGCACACGAAACGATATAAGGAGAACAACACACAACAAACCTAAATCTGGTTACTGATATATCGTTTCCAGAGCTTTGTCTGACGAGCTAATATATGATAGATAGATCACTCCTATCATTCACTAATATAAAAGAGCATATCTCTCCTTTTTGTCTTTTTCATCTCTACTAATCTAGCTTACATCCATTATCGATAAATCAGTAACAAAGGTTATATATTGGGCAATCATCGCACCTATGCCAGATCCATGTACTTCATGCTAGGTAGCGATAGATATAGGCAAGAGCTAGTCACCATCGGCAACACTATAGTATATATAGCTATGATAGATATCTAGGAATATAGAGCTAGACTCATAGGTATGATAGAGGGTAGGAGGGCTATATAGATATAGACTGCTAGATATGATCACGTTAGCAACAAGATGCATATCTCACTCAACAATCCATTTTGGTATGGACTAACAGAGATCGATACGTCTCATATAACGACTAAGGACTGAACACAGAAACTTATCTAACACTTAAATAATCATAACGCACGATGATACTAGTCCCGTAATTTCAGGATATGACAAACATGTCGAAAGTTATCGATATCCTTGGTCACATAAATCTAACCATAGCTCGACAAAAAGTGCTAGAGTTATCTGATCTAATTATATCCATATATCTACAACAAACAAAGGTCCACAAATATTCATGATTTTTAGTCTAACGTATGCTATAAAGCTATTTGTGCTCACGTAGATCACAGTAAGTTGAAAGTTGATTATTATTATTATCATGTATTAGTATTATTATTTTGTAAGTATTATTAATTCTATTGGGGGTATCACCGAGATCTGTGAAGATATCTGATTAGTTCAACTGGAGACTACATGTACAGTATAGTGTGTTAAGAGGGCTCTGTGTTAGATACAAAAACACAGTGTAGACTATGAGTTCATATATCATTTTATACCATAACTTCAGTACGTTTCATCATTTGATGTTCTGTTATCTGTTAGTTCTCTACATAGTTTTATGTATGTGGAAAAAACTTCATTTTATCTTTGTGTTTTAGAGTTTTTATATATGATTTAGATGACACTCTTATTTACATATGTAGCTCGGATACACTTCTGTCCAACATGAAAGTGTTTCAAACTGATTCTAATCAGTTTAGTACACACTCTTCTTTAATTACAATCTGTTTGATGATTGTACTTCACAGTTTTATAGTTGGTGCACGTAACGTTAGGGGAGATCATATAATATGGATTCAGTGCTTGTTCTACGGCATATTGGAATCTTATGAGACTACAGAAGTTTTGCTCTGGTTTTAAATCTTTGCCTCAAAACGGAAAATGAAGTTAGGAGCGTTGATAATTTAGCTATTTTTCTTTTTCGTGATACTTTAAGCTTTAGGTCAACAGGCTTAATGAGACAAGTCTTAAGCATCCATTCCTACCTCCAAGGACTTGGCTCTGATGCAAAAGGTGCGTATTCTTTATCCGACTGCTCAGGCATGAAACAGATCTAGCTATAATATGTTATATATTCTAAGGAACAGTATCCTTACCCTTCATGTTGCTTATATAGCTGATTTAGTGAATAAGAAGATCAAGCTAAGCTTTTGATCAAAATAAATTATGTCGGATATATAAAAAATGGCCAGTAGCTCAGTTTGGTTATAGCGTCATGCTAATAACGCGAAGGTCACAAACCTGTATGGGTCACCTTCAATGTTGTTTCCTTTTTATTTGGATGAACACCATGTTGTCTTATTGTGAGTGACATGTGGAAGAGACCTTTAGCTTTTGATCATAGCTTAGTTTGATAGCCATCCATTCCTACTTTCAAGCACTTGACTTAATCATAAGACATTGCGTGAGTTGTCAAGCCACGACTGGAACGTGCAGCTCTTTGCCCCATATATGCTTTTCTTACAGCCTTTGTTGCCACATATCCACCTTGGGCATCTGCAATGACAAAATGTAATCTCTTTACAGGTAGAATTAAAATATGAAAAAGTGAAGTAAATGCGATTGTGATGAGAATATAACTGTACCTGACAGTCCATTAAGGTGACGATTGCGTAAATCACTCTGCGGATAAGTGGTCTCTTCTTCAGACAAGTTGTATTCTTGATTGGATTATGTGTATTGAATATTGATAGACCTGTGGCTAAGGACATCAACTGCTTGTTGTCCATCCCAAACTGCAGTTACAGTTGCTCCCATTTTCCTCTAGCATTACCGTGGCTACCTGTTTGAAGAGCAGTTGAGTTTATATTAACTTATTATGAATTTTCGCAATAGTCACATCGTTGTGACTCATGATTTGTTTCCTTAACCTTGAATGAGCTTAATGTTTTCCCTATGTTTGATGGTGCAATGTAATGATCCTCCTTTTCTCTACAGTGTCCTGTTGTTGTTTGAAGGTTGGTATCATTTACATTCTGAATAAGGTAACTATAGATTTTTTCAATACATAGTTGTATCAACTAATCACATTCATATGATTTTTAGAGAAACACACAAAACATTCACACCAATAACTAAACCTCAAACAATTATTCAGTTTCACTGATATATAGAAAAAGACAATAGACAACTGAGGCAAACAGGCAGAGATCATCAATGGCTGCTGTTTTTCTCAATCAGTTGCCTTCACTAGCTTTCTTTTGTGAGCTGCAGATTTAATGGCGATTTGGCAAGCGTGGAAGGTTTGAGAACACTCTTGATTAATAGACTTTCTGATTTTGAAAGCAGCAGGCTGTACCAAAGCATGTCCACTGCTTCTAGCTTCGTTTGTGCGCTGCAGCGCTTTACCACCATGCTGCATTCATCAATACACCAAATTATAAATTATTCTCCTCAGCAACTACCATCTCTATAATATAACACTTAAAACTTACCTGTGATCGCCAAGTTCGTTGCAAACAGTGGACGAGGTTGACATTATACGTTTCTTCCAGCTACCTCAAAGCGTCACAGACCTTATCTATCAACAGAATGAACACAGTTCAAAGGATAGAAACCTAAAGATAGCCTACAGTAGAGTCAAGTGTATCTATAATATACTTACTGAATCCGTCAAGAGTTGCAAGGACGATTTCTCCAGGAAGAAGGCTAAAGAATTTCTTTCCTACTTTGGTGTTTGCCAGCTGAACTTGTGAAGAACCCTGAAACTATAATGACTCCAGAGAGAATGCCATTTGCCACATTCTCTGTCATCTTGGTCATCTTCTTCACTCTAACATAGGCAAAACAAAACAAGTTCAGTACACATACAATTACATCTTGAAATTTAGAATCTTAATTTCAAACGCACAAGAAAAGTAATCTTCAACAACAGGAGACATGACTCGTGTTCATGCTTTTGTCCAAATATTTCCTAAAATAGAAAGTCACCAGCCTCTCGAGCAAACACTTAAACTTAATCAAAACCATTCATTCAAACATACCTTTTGATTCTTTTCAAGGTGTCCAGGGTGAACATCCCTCTCCTTCTCGGCCTTACTCAACCTCCGTTTCATGAAATCATTTCCCCACTTGAGCCGGTCCATGGTCACATCTCCACACCAAAGAATCCCTTTGATCAGATGCCCAGAACCAGTTTGCGATCAGCTTCGCAGTCTTCCCACTGTAATCCTCCACATTCGGAGCTAAAGTCGTCCAATACGCAGCACATTGCTTCTCCACAATCTCTTTCCTCTCCCCAGTAAGTTCCACCGGAGATGTCTCCCTCGCCACCGTCACATCCAAACATCTTCCCCTGTTTCCTTCGCCTCTTCCGACACTTTCTGCACAGTGAAACAGCTGTAATCCTCCCAAGATCTTCTCAAGCTCCTCCAGCAAATGCTCTTGACCCTTTGAAGCATTGTAGTCCGTAGTTCAACATATCGTTCTCTCTTCCTTACGCTTCGGCTTCTTCACACCTTCCTCTTTCTTCGTCACTGGACTCATGTCCGAAATCTTTAAGTTGGTCGGAGGGTGAAGAAGTAATGAGACTCATCAACCTTGACGGAGTTCTCATCCTTGGTCAAAGGCCATTGAATCTCGTCGTCGACACGAGCCAGAACAGTGACGACGTTTCCGTCCTGGACAATACGGATGATCGTGAGATCGCCGCACGCGAGCTCTACGCTGTATGATTTGTCGATCAGATGGAGTATAGCGCCGGAGATTTTCAAAATCACCTCCTCCGTCGCTGCCGGAGGAGCAGACACCCGGAACGGAACTCGTCTCCGGTTGCTCAGGGAAGAGATCACGAGCGAGATCGTTCATGTCGAGGGAAGGATACAGATTAGTAGTAGAAGAGGAGGAACTAGGGTTTAGCGGAGCTTCGGGATTCGACATGTCGACAGTGGGGTATAGAGATGGAGATTGCTGTCGCTTGAGTTTCCGTGAGATTCCATTATCGCCGGAGATTTGAAATCGGAGAAGATAAACGACGAAGAATGAAGACTTGGTTTCTTTGATTATGGCAAAGATATTTATTCCAACAAGAGAGTGACCAAGCTAAGTATCTGTCTGACATGTGCCAACGTGGAAGCTACGGCGTAAGTAACGCGTGTACCAGTCTATACCGGTTCGGTTTAAAACTTACCGACATCTTTCCCGCGTTGTTACACTGTTTGCTCGTTTAATTTAATTTTGTTGACTTACCGGTAGTTTTTCTCATGTTGGTCCATTTTTGTCTCTGAAGTTGCATTAGCACATAAAAAGTGTAAGTCTGAATCCTTTCTTGTATTTACTCAACATCAATTACAAAGTATATAAAGGGATTCCAGTTACACAACCAACATGATTCCTATATTACAAGAGATTATATTGCATTGTTACAAATTGATAAGAATATCCTTCATATATTATTTCATCCTCCCGCAGTCGCAACGTCTCATGGATGGACTGTAAAATTGTCTTTGAAAGCAACAAACAAGGAAAAAGGAAGGCCTTTGGTGAAGATGTCTGCATATTAATATGCGTCTGGAACATGTAAGACTTTCACCTCACCTAGAGCTACCTTTTCGTGAACAAAATACATGTCAAGTTCTACATGTTTAGTTCTTTGATGATAAACAAGGTTTGAAGATATGTGGACCGAGCTGATGTTGTCACAGGAAGATGAGCGTTTCTTTGTGTAGAGGTAGGTGGAGATCGAGTAACATGTTACGAATCCAACACGTCTCTGCAACTATATTGGCAGCACCTCTGTACTCAGCCTCTGCGCTTGAGCAAGAGACTGTATTATGTCTTTTAGCTGACCACGAAACAAAGTTTTCACAAGATAAACACAGAAACCAGACGTTGAACGGAGTGTATTTGGGCCGCATCGAAGTAAGCTTTCAAAGTATCTAGTTTGGAGCAGAAAATTTGGAGACAATGAGAGCTTGTACCCTGAACATAGCGTAGAATAAGTTTCAGAGCTGTGAGATGGTGTTGTCGTGGGTTATGCATGAGAAACCACACCTTCTGGACTGTATATTGGATGTCAGATCTCGTGAAAGTGAGTTACTGAGAGCACCAGCCAAACTTATGTATTGTGTTGAATCTTCAATTTTGTCTCCTCCCTCTGCCGACAGATTTGAATTCACATCTACAAGTGTTGATATAGGTTTACAATCCTTCATACCAACTCTAAGAATGATTTCTAGCGTATTGTTCCTGTAAAAGCATAATTCCAGCAGCATTATAAACAATCTTTATTCCATAAGAAATAGGAAAGACGACCCATATCTGACATCGAGAACTCCCTTTTGAGTCGTGAAGTGATGCTGACGAGTAGATTCTTGCTTGAACCAGTGAGGATAATATCGTCTACGTACAAAATAGGTAGACCAGTTCTCGACCATTCTTATAGACATAGAGAGAGAAGAATCACACTTGCTGACCATGAAACCCAATTGAAAAAAAAGTAGTTGCTGAACCTTGCATTCAAAGATCGTGGCACCCATTGTAGGCCATAGCCCTTTTCCAGTTTGCAGACATGATGAGATAAATTCTTATCCACAACCTAGGCGGCTGATGCATGTAAATGTCTTTTGTAATGGAGCCATAAAGAAAAGCATTTTTTACATCGAGTTGAATCATGTCCCAGCCTCTGTTTAGACCGATATTGATGACTGTCCTTATTGTTGTGGGTCTTACAACATAACTGAAGGTCTCATCAAAGTATATCCCAGCTTGTTGAGTGTTTCCATTGGCCACTAATCTCGACTTGTGGCGAGTTACTTCATCATATGTATGGCATTTGTCCTTAAACAACCACATAGAGTTAATAATGTCAGCACCGAATAAACGAGGTACTAGCCTCTAAGTCTTATTTTTAATTTGTGCATTCTACTCTTTTGTCATTGAAAGATTCCAATTCGGATCAGCCTAAAGCTTTTTGATGTGTTGTTGGTATCCGAGAAATAGAGGAAAAGTATAATGTAAAAAAATTCTTTGGCTTTTTAATTCCCAGCTGTCCGCGAGTTTTCATACGAGATGTCTAAGGATTATTTTGCGGATGTGGGTGAGGAAGAGATTTATTGTGAATAGCAGGCACATGCTCCGGGAAGATAGTGTTAACCGGATGAGGAACAATGTTTTAGTTTTAAAATATGGATTGAAGTATTGGTGAAGGCTCATCCTGGTTTTCTAAGAATATGTATGTTGAAGTGTGGCCAGTTGTGGTGTTAGCTGAAGGGAAAGTAGACTCATCAAACACAACTTGCCAAAGATAGGATTATACAATTCATTTTTAAATCTAGAACAATAATATCCTTTATGAAGAAGAGGATATCCAAGGAAAAAAAAGGAGTGGGACCTTGGAGCAAGATTATGATTGTGTGAGTGATTCACATTGGGAAAACATAGGCAGCCAAAGACACGCAAGCGATTATAACTTGGTGCCTTACCAAAAAGAGTGAATAATGGTGTTTTGTTACCACGGAAAGTACTGGGTAGAACGATTTAGGACGTGAAGCTGCCACATGTAAGGCTTCTGGGCCAGAAAGTTGGAGGAAGCTTAGTTTTGAAATAAAGAGATCGAATGGCATTGTTTATAGTATGATCATCATCTTTTCGGATTTCTAATTCCTGGCTGTATGAGACTGTATAA
>CAJHQP010007753.1:0-30596 GCA_905132765.1 Moricandia arvensis
TTTTAGTAGTTATATGGTCCGATAAATGTAAAAAAGGTACCGAACACCTTTTTAGAATTAGCATTGGTTCAGCCTTGACTTAGGCCACCATATATGATTATCTCGACCAGAGACATAACTCATACAATAAGCATTCATCAAGCGATGCAGCGGATTCGATCTAGAGATAAAAAAACAAGCCAATACCACATAAACTTAATGCTATGCCCCATCTTTTTTAAATCTGGTTCGACAGAAAGGTCTAGAAACGCCCTGCAAATGGAATAGTAGAAGCACAATTCCTTTAAGGCTTGTTAAAAACATTTTTCGGCAAAAAAACTCGATATGCCCATTTTTAGTAGTTATATGGTCAGATAAATGTAAAAAGGTACCGAACACCTTTTTAGAATTAGCATTGGTTCAGCCTTGACTTAGGCCACCATATATGATTATCTCGACCAGAGACATAACTCATACAATAAGCATTCATCGACCGATGCAGCGGATTCGATCTAGAGATAAAAAAACAAGCCAATACCACATAAACTTAAGGCTATGTCCCATCTTTTTAAATCTGGTTCGACAGAAAGGTCTAGAAACGCCCTGCAAATGGAATAGTAGAAGCACAATTCCTTTAAGGCTTGTTAAAAACATTTTTCGGCAAAAAAACTCGATATGCCCATTTTTAGTAGTTATATGGTCAGATAAATGTAAAAAGGTACCGAACACCTTTTTAGAATTAGCATTGGTTCAGCCTTGACTTAGGCCACCATATATGATTATCTCGACCAGAGACATAACTCATACAATAAGCATTCATCGACCGATGCAGCGGATTCGATCTAGAGATAAAAAAACAAGCCAATACCACATAAACTTAAGGCTATGTCCCATCTTTTTTAAATCTGGTTCGACAGAAAGGTCTAGAAACGCCCTGCAAATGGAATAGTAGAAGCACAATTCCTTTAAGGCTTGTTAAAAACATTTTTCGGCAAAAAAACTCGATATGCCCATTTTTAGTAGTTATATGGTCAGATAAATGTAAAAAGGTACCGAACACCTTTTTAGAATTAGCATTGGTTCAGCCTTGACTTAGGCCACCATATATGATTATCTCGACCAGAGACATAACTCATACAATAAGCATTCATCGACCGATGCAGCGGATTCGATCTCGAGATAAAAAAACAAGCCAATACCACATAAACTTAAGGCTATGCCCCACTCTTTTTTAAATCTGGTTCGACAGAAAGGTCTAGAAACGCCCTGCAAATGGAATAGTAGAAGCACAATTCCTTTAAGGCTTGTTAAAAACATTTTTCGGCAAAAAAACTCGATATGCCCATTTTTAGTAGTTATATGGTCGGATAAATGTAAAAAGGTACCGAACACCTTTTTAGAATTAGCATTGGTTCAGCCTTGACTTAGGCCACCATATATGATTATCTCGACCAGAGACATAACTCATACAATAAGCATTCATCGACCGATGCAGCGGATTCGATCTAGAGATAAAAAAACAAGCCAATACCACATAAACTTAAGGCTATGTCCCATCTTTTTAAATCTGGTTCGACAGAAAGGTCTAGAAACGCCCTGCAAATGGAATAGTAGAAGCACAATTCCTTTAAGGCTTGTTAAAAACATTTTTCGGCAAAAAAACTCGATATGCCCATTTTTAGTAGTTATATGGTCAGATAAATGTAAAAAGGTACCGAACACCTTTTTAGAATTAGCATTGGTTCAGCATTGACTTAGGCCACCATATATGATTATCTCGACCAGAGACATAACTCATACAATAAGCATTCATCGACCGATGCAGCGGATTCGATCTCGAGATAAAAAAACAAGCCAATACCACATAAACTTAAGGCTATGCCCCACTCTTTTTTAAATCTGGTTCGACAGAAAGGTCTAGAAACGCCCTGCAAATGGAATAGTAGAAGCACAATTCCTTTAAGGCTTGTTAAAAACATTTTTCGGCAAAAAAACTCGATATGCCCATTTTTAGTAGTTATATGGTCAGATAAAAGTAAAAAGGTACCGAACACCTTTTTAGAATTAGCATTGGTTCAGCATTGACTTAGGCCACCATATATGATTATCTCGACCAGAGACATAACTCATACAATAAGCATTCATCGACCGATGCAGCGGATTCGATCTAGAGATAAAAAAACAAGCCAATACCACATAAACTTAAGGCTATGCCCCACTCTTTTTAAATCTGGTTCGACAGAAAGGTCTAGAAACGCCCTGCAAATGGAATAGTAGAAGCACAATTCCTTTAAGGCTTGTTAAAAACATTTTTCGGCAAAAAAACTCGATATGCCCATTTTTAGTAGTTATATGGTCGGATAAATGTAAAAAGGTACCGAACACCTTTTTAGAATTAGCATTGGTTCAGCCTTGACTTAGGCCACCATATATGATTATCTCGACCAGAGACATAACTCATACAATAAGCATTCATCGACCGATGCAGCGGATTCGATCTAGAGATAAAAAAACAAGCCAATACCACATAAACTTAAGGCTATGTCCCATCTTTTTAAATCTGGTTCGACAGAAAGGTCTAGAAACGCCCTGCAAATGGAATAGTAGAAGCACAATTCCTTTAAGGCTTGTTAAAAACATTTTTCGGCAAAAAAACTCGATATGCCCATTTTTAGTAGTTATATGGTCAGATAAATGTAAAAAGGTACCGAACACCTTTTTAGAATTAGCATTGGTTCAGCATTGACTTAGGCCACCATATATGATTATCTCGACCAGAGACATAACTCATACAATAAGCATTCATCGACCGATGCAGCGGATTCGATCTCGAGATAAAAAAACAAGCCAATACCACATAAACTTAAGGCTATGCCCCACTCTTTTTTAAATCTGGTTCGACAGAAAGGTCTAGAAACGCCCTGCAAATGGAATAGTAGAAGCACAATTCCTTTAAGGCTTGTTAAAAACATTTTTCGGCAAAAAAACTCGATATGCCCATTTTTAGTAGTTATATGGTCAGATAAATGTAAAAAGGTACCGAACACCTTTTTAGAATTAGCATTGGTTCAGCATTGACTTAGGCCACCATATATGATTATCTCGACCAGAGACATAACTCATACAATAAGCATTCATCAAGCGATGCAGCGGATTCGATCTAGAGATAAAAAAACAAGCCAATACCACATAAACTTAAGGCTATGCCCCACTCTTTTTAAATCTGGTTCGACAGAAAGGTCTAGAAACGCCCTGCAAATGGAATAGTAGAAGCACAATTCCTTTAAGGCTTGTTAAAAACATTTTTCGGCAAAAAAACTCGATATGCCCATTTTTAGTAGTTATATGGTCAGATAAATGTAAAAAGGTACCGAACACCTTTTTAGAATTAGCATTGGTTCAGCATTGACTTAGGCCACCATATATGATTATCTCGACCAGAGACATAACTCATACAATAAGCATTCATCGACCGATGCAGCGGATTCGATCTAGAGATAAAAAAACAAGCCAATACCACATAAACTTAAGGCTATGTCCCATCTTTTTAAATCTGGTTCGACAGAAAGGTCTAGAAACGCCCTGCAAATGGAATAGTAGAAGCACAATTCCTTTAAGGCTTGTTAAAAACATTTTTCGGCAAAAAAACTCGATATGCCCATTTTTAGTAGTTATATGGTCAGATAAATGTAAAAAGGTACCGAACACCTTTTTAGAATTAGCATTGGTTCAGCATTGACTTAGGCCACCATATATGATTATCTCGACCAGAGACATAACTCATACAATAAGCATTCATCAACCGATGCAGCGGATTCGATCTAGAGATAAAAAAAACAAGCCAATACCACATAAACTTAAGGCTATGCCCCACTCTTTTTTAAATCTGGTTCGACAGAAAGGTCTAGAAACGCCCTGCAAATGGAATAGTAGAAGCACAATTCCTTTAAGGCTTGTTAAAAACATTTTTCGGCAAAAAAACTCGATATGCCCATTTTTAGTAGTTATATGGTCAGATAAATGTAAAAAGGTACCGAACACCTTTTTAGAATTAGCATTGGTTCAGCATTGACTTAGGCCACCATATATGATTATCTCGACCAGAGACATAACTCATACAATAAGCATTCATCGACCGATGCAGCGGATTCGATCTAGAGATAAAAAAACAAGCCAATACCACATAAACTTAAGGCTATGCCCCACTCTTTTTAAATCTGGTTCGACAGAAAGGTCTAGAAACGCCCTGCAAATGGAATAGTAGAAGCACAATTCCTTTAAGGCTTGTTAAAAACATTTTTCGGCAAAAAAACTCGATATGCCCATTTTTAGTAGTTATATGGTCAGATAAATGTAAAAAGGTACCGAACACCTTTTTAGAATTAGCATTGGTTCAGCCTTGACTTAGGCCACCATATATGATTATCTCGACCAGAGACATAACTCATACAATAAGCATTCATCGACCGATGCAGCGGATTCGATCTCGAGATAAAAAAACAAGCCAATACCACATAAACTTAAGGCTATGCCCCACTCTTTTTAAATCTGGTTCGACAGAAAGGTCTAGAAACGCCCTGCAAATGGAATAGTAGAAGCACAATTCCTTTAAGGCTTGTTAAAAACATTTTTCGGCAAAAAAACTCGATATGCCCATTTTTAGTAGTTATATGGTCAGATAAATGTAAAAAGGTACCGAACACCTTTTTAGAATTAGCATTGGTTCAGCATTGACTTAGGCCACCATATATGATTATCTCGACCAGAGACATAACTCATACAATAAGCATTCATCAACCGATGCAGCGGATTCGATCTAGAGATAAAAAAACAAGCCAATACCACATAAACTTAAGGCTATGTCCCATCTTTTTAAATCTGGTTCGACAGAAAGGTCTAGAAACGCCCTGCAAATGGAATAGTAGAAGCACAATTCCTTTAAGGCTTGTTAAAAACATTTTTCGGCAAAAAAACTCGATATGCCCATTTTTAGTAGTTATATGGTCAGATAAATGTAAAAAGGTACCGAACACCTTTTTAGAATTAGCATTGGTTCAGCATTGACTTAGGCCACCATATATGATTATCTCGACCAGAGACATAACTCATACAATAAGCATTCATCAACCGATGCAGCGGATTCGATCTAGAGATAAAAAAACAAGCCAATACCACATAAACTTAAGGCTATGCCCCACTCTTTTTTAAATCTGGTTCGACAGAAAGGTCTAGAAACGCCCTGCAAATGGAATAGTAGAAGCACAATTCCTTTAAGGCTTGTTAAAAACATTTTTCGGCAAAAAAACTCGATATGCCCATTTTTAGTAGTTATATGGTCAGATAAATGTAAAAAGGTACCGAACACCTTTTTAGAATTAGCATTGGTTCAGCCTTGACTTAGGCCACCATATATGATTATCTCGACCAGAGACATAACTCATACAATAAGCATTCATCAACCGATGCAGCGGATTCGATCTAGAGATAAAAAAACAAGCCAATACCACATAAACTTAAGGCTATGTCCCATCTTTTTAAATCTGGTTCGACAGAAAGGTCTAGAAACGCCCTGCAAATGGAATAGTAGAAGCACAATTCCTTTAAGGCTTGTTAAAAACATTTTTCGGCAAAAAAACTCGATATGCCCATTTTTAGTAGTTATATGGTCAGATAAATGTAAAAAGGTACCGAACACCTTTTTAGAATTAGAATTGATTCAGCATTGACTTAGGCCACCATATATGATTATCTCGACCAGAGACATAACTCATACAATAAGCATTCATCGACCGATGCAGCGGATTCGATCTCGAGATAAAAAAACAAGCCAATACCACATAAACTTAAGGCTATGCCCCACTCTTTTTAAATCTGGTTCGACAGAAAGGTCTAGAAACGCCCTGCAAATGGAATAGTAGAAGCACAATTCCTTTAAGGCTTGTTAAAAACATTTTTCGGCAAAAAAACTCGATATGCCCATTTTTAGTAGTTATATGGTCAGATAAATGTAAAAAGGTACCGAACACCTTTTTAGAATTAGCATTGGTTCAGCATTGACTTAGGCCACCATATATGATTATCTCGACCAGAGACATAACTCATACAATAAGCATTCATCAAGCGATGCAGCGGATTCGATCTAGAGATAAAAAAACAAGCCAATACCACATAAACTTAAGGCTATGCCCCACTCTTTTTTAAATCTGGTTCGACAGAAAGGTCTAGAAACGCCCTGCAAATGGAATAGTAGAAGCACAATTCCTTTAAGGCTTGTTAAAAACATTTTTCGGCAAAAAAACTCGATATGCCCATTTTTAGTAGTTATATGGTCAGATAAATGTAAAAAGGTACCGAACACCTTTTTAGAATTAGCATTGGTTCAGCATTGACTTAGGCCACCATATATGATTATCTCGACCAGAGACATAACTCATACAATAAGCATTCATCAAGCGATGCAGCGGATTCGATCTAGAGATAAAAAAACAAGCCAATACCACATAAACTTAAGGCTATGTCCCATCTTTTTAAATCTGGTTCGACAGAAAGGTCTAGAAACGCCCTGCAAATGGAATAGTAGAAGCACAATTCCTTTAAGGCTTGTTAAAAACATTTTTCGGCAAAAAAACTCGATATGCCCATTTTTAGTAGTTATATGGTCAGATAAATGTAAAAAGGTACCGAACACCTTTTTAGAATTAGCATTGGTTCAGCCTTGACTTAGGCCACCATATATGATTATCTCGACCAGAGACATAACTCATACAATAAGCATTCATCAAGCGATGCAGCGGATTCGATCTAGAGATAAAAAAACAAGCCAATACCACATAAACTTAAGGCTATGTCCCATCTTTTTAAATCTGGTTCGACAGAAAGGTCTAGAAACGCCCTGCAAATGGAATAGTAGAAGCACAATTCCTTTAAGGCTTGTTAAAAACATTTTTCGGCAAAAAAACTCGATATGCCCATTTTTAGTAGTTATATGGTCAGATAAATGTAAAAAGGTACCGAACACCTTTTTAGAATTAGCATTGGTTCAGCATTGACTTAGGCCACCATATATGATTATCTCGACCAGAGACATAACTCATACAATAAGCATTCATCAAGCGATGCAGCGGATTCGATCTAGAGATAAAAAAACAAGCCAATACCACATAAACTTAAGGCTATGTCCCATCTTTTTAAATCTGGTTCGACAGAAAGGTCTAGAAACGCCCTGCAAATGGAATAGTAGAAGCACAATTCCTTTAAGGCTTGTTAAAAACATTTTTCGGCAAAAAAACTCGATATGCCCATTTTTAGTAGTTATATGGTCAGATAAATGTAAAAAGGTACCGAACACCTTTTTAGAATTAGCATTGGTTCAGCCTTGACTTAGGCCACCATATATGATTATCTCGACCAGAGACATAACTCATACAATAAGCATTCATCGACCGATGCAGCGGATTCGATCTAGAGATAAAAAAACAAGCCAATACCACATAAACTTAAGGCTATGTCCCATCTTTTTAAATCTGGTTCGACAGAAAGGTCTAGAAACGCCCTGCAAATGGAATAGTAGAAGCACAATTCCTTTAAGGCTTGTTAAAAACATTTTTCGGCAAAAAAACTCGATATGCCCATTTTTAGTAGTTATATGGTCAGATAAATGTAAAAAGGTACCGAACACCTTTTTAGAATTAGCATTGGTTCAGCATTGACTTAGGCCACCATATATGATTATCTCGACCAGAGACATAACTCATACAATAAGCATTCATCAGCCGATGCAGCGGATTCGATCTAGAGATAAAAAAAACAAGCCAATACCACATAAACTTAAGGCTATGCCCCACTCTTTTTTAAATCTGGTTCGACAGAAAGGTCTAGAAACGCCCTGCAAATGGAATAGTAGAAGCACAATTCCTTTAAGGCTTGTTAAAAACATTTTTCGGCAAAAAAACTCGATATGCCCATTTTTAGTAGTTATATGGTCAGATAAATGTAAAAAGGTACCGAACACCTTTTTAGAATTAGCATTGGTTCAGCATTGACTTAGGCCACCATATATGATTATCTCGACCAGAGACATAACTCATACAATAAGCATTCATCGACCGATGCAGCGGATTCGATCTAGAGATAAAAAAACAAGCCAATACCACATAAACTTAAGGCTATGCCCCACTCTTTTTAAATCTGGTTCGACAGAAAGGTCTAGAAACGCCCTGCAAATGGAATAGTAGAAGCACAATTCCTTTAAGGCTTGTTAAAAACATTTTTCGGCAAAAAAACTCGATATGCCCATTTTTAGTAGTTATATGGTCAGATAAATGTAAAAAGGTACCGAACACCTTTTTAGAATTAGCATTGGTTCAGCATTGACTTAGGCCACCATATATGATTATCTCGACCAGAGACATAACTCATACAATAAGCATTCATCGACCGATGCAGCGGATTCGATCTAGAGATAAAAAAACAAGCCAATACCACATAAACTTAAGGCTATGTCCCATCTTTTTTAAATCTGGTTCGACAGAAAGGTCTAGAAACGCCCTGCAAATGGAATAGTAGAAGCACAATTCCTTTAAGGCTTGTTAAAAACATTTTTCGGCAAAAAAACTCGATATGCCCATTTTTAGTAGTTATATGGTCAGATAAATGTAAAAAGGTACCGAACACCTTTTTAGAATTAGCATTGGTTCAGCATTGACTTAGGCCACCATATATGATTATCTCGACCAGAGACATAACTCATACAATAAGCATTCATCAACCGATGCAGCGGATTCGATCTAGAGATAAAAAAACAAGCCAATACCACATAAACTTAAGGCTATGTCCCATCTTTTTAAATCTGGTTCGACAGAAAGGTCTAGAAACGCCCTGCAAATGGAATAGTAGAAGCACAATTCCTTTAAGGCTTGTTAAAAACATTTTTCGGCAAAAAAACTCGATATGCCCATTTTTAGTAGTTATATGGTCAGATAAATGTAAAAAGGTACCGAACACCTTTTTAGAATTAGCATTGGTTCAGCATTGACTTAGGCCACCATATATGATTATCTCGACCAGAGACATAACTCATACAATAAGCATTCATCAAGCGATGCAGCGGATTCGATCTAGAGATAAAAAAACAAGCCAATACCACATAAACTTAAGGCTATGCCCCACTCTTTTTAAATCTGGTTCGACAGAAAGGTCTAGAAACGCCCTGCAAATGGAATAGTAGAAGCACAATTCCTTTAAGGCTTGTTAAAAACATTTTTCGGCAAAAAAACTCGATATGCCCATTTTTAGTAGTTATATGGTCAGATAAATGTAAAAAGGTACCGAACACCTTTTTAGAATTAGCATTGGTTCAGCCTTGACTTAGGCCACCATATATGATTATCTCGACCAGAGACATAACTCATACAATAAGCATTCATCAAGCGATGCAGCGGATTCGATCTAGAGATAAAAAAACAAGCCAATACCACATAAACTTAAGGCTATGTCCCATCTTTTTAAATCTGGTTCGACAGAAAGGTCTAGAAACGCCCTGCAAATGGAATAGTAGAAGCACAATTCCTTTAAGGCTTGTTAAAAACATTTTTCGGCAAAAAAACTCGATATGCCCATTTTTAGTAGTTATATGGTCAGATAAATGTAAAAAGGTACCGAACACCTTTTTAGAATTAGCATTGGTTCAGCCTTGACTTAGGCCACCATATATGATTATCTCGACCAGAGACATAACTCATACAATAAGCATTCATCGACCGATGCAGCGGATTCGATCTAGAGATAAAAAAACAAGCCAATACCACATAAACTTAAGGCTATGTCCCATCTTTTTAAATCTGGTTCGACAGAAAGGTCTAGAAACGCCCTGCAAATGGAATAGTAGAAGCACAATTCCTTTAAGGCTTGTTAAAAACATTTTTCGGCAAAAAAACTCGATATGCCCATTTTTAGTAGTTATATGGTCAGATAAATGTAAAAAGGTACCGAACACCTTTTTAGAATTAGCATTGGTTCAGCATTGACTTAGGCCACCATATATGATTATCTCGACCAGAGACATAACTCATACAATAAGCATTCATCGACCGATGCAGCGGATTCGATCTAGAGATAAAAAAACAAGCCAATACCACATAAACTTAAGGCTATGCCCACTCTTTTTAAATCTGGTTCGACAGAAAGGTCTAGAAACGCCCTGCAAATGGAATAGTAGAAGCACAATTCCTTTAAGGCTTGTTAAAAACATTTTTCGGCAAAAAAACTCGATATGCCCATTTTTAGTAGTTATATGGTCAGATAAATGTAAAAAGGTACCGAACACCTTTTTAGAATTAGCATTGGTTCAGCATTGACTTAGGCCACCATATATGATTATCTCGACCAGAGACATAACTCATACAATAAGCATTCATCAACCGATGCAGCGGATTCGATCTAGAGATAAAAAAACAAGCCAATACCACATAAACTTAAGGCTATGCCCCACTCTTTTTAAATCTGGTTCGACAGAAAGGTCTAGAAACGCCCTGCAAATGGAATAGTAGAAGCACAATTCCTTTAAGGCTTGTTAAAAACATTTTTCGGCAAAAAAACTCGATATGCCCATTTTTAGTAGTTATATGGTCAGATAAATGTAAAAAGGTACCGAACACCTTTTTAGAATTAGCATTGGTTCAGCATTGACTTAGGCCACCATATATGATTATCTCGACCAGAGACATAACTCATACAATAAGCATTCATCAAGCGATGCAGCGGATTCGATCTAGAGATAAAAAAACAAGCCAATACCACATAAACTTAAGGCTATGTCCCATCTTTTTAAATCTGGTTCGACAGAAAGGTCTAGAAACGCCCTGCAAATGGAATAGTAGAAGCACAATTCCTTTAAGGCTTGTTAAAAACATTTTTCGGCAAAAAAACTCGATATGCCCATTTTTAGTAGTTATATGGTCAGATAAATGTAAAAAGGTACCGAACACCTTTTTAGAATTAGCATTGGTTCAGCATTGACTTAGGCCACCATATATGATTATCTCGACCAGAGACATAACTCATACAATAAGCATTCATCAAGCGATGCAGCGGATTCGATCTAGAGATAAAAAAACAAGCCAATACCACATAAACTTAAGGCTATGTCCCATCTTTTTAAATCTGGTTCGACAGAAAGGTCTAGAAACGCCCTGCAAATGGAATAGTAGAAGCACAATTCCTTTAAGGCTTGTTAAAAACATTTTTCGGCAAAAAAACTCGATATGCCCATTTTTAGTAGTTATATGGTCAGATAAATGTAAAAAGGTACCGAACACCTTTTTAGAATTAGCATTGGTTCAGCATTGACTTAGGCCACCATATATGATTATCTCGACCAGAGACATAACTCATACAATAAGCATTCATCAAGCGATGCAGCGGATTCGATCTAGAGATAAAAAAACAAGCCAATACCACATAAACTTAAGGCTATGTCCCATCTTTTTTAAATCTGGTTCGACAGAAAGGTCTAGAAACGCCCTGCAAATGGAATAGTAGAAGCACAATTCCTTTAAGGCTTGTTAAAAACATTTTTCGGCAAAAAAACTCGATATGCCCATTTTTAGTAGTTATATGGTCAGATAAATGTAAAAAGGTACCGAACACCTTTTTAGAATTAGCATTGGTTCAGCATTGACTTAGGCCACCATATATGATTATCTCGACCAGAGACATAACTCATACAATAAGCATTCATCGACCGATGCAGCGGATTCGATCTAGAGATAAAAAAACAAGCCAATACCACATAAACTTAAGGCTATGCCCCACTCTTTTTAAATCTGGTTCGACAGAAAGGTCTAGAAACGCCCTGCAAATGGAATAGTAGAAGCACAATTCCTTTAAGGCTTGTTAAAAACATTTTTCGGCAAAAAAACTCGATATGCCCATTTTTAGTAGTTATATGGTCAGATAAATGTAAAAAGGTACCGAACACCTTTTTAGAATTAGCATTGGTTCAGCCTTGACTTAGGCCACCATATATGATTATCTCGACCAGAGACATAACTCATACAATAAGCATTCATCGACCGATGCAGCGGATTCGATCTAGAGATAAAAAAACAAGCCAATACCACATAAACTTAAGGCTATGCCCACTCTTTTTAAATCTGGTTCGACAGAAAGGTCTAGAAACGCCCTGCAAATGGAATAGTAGAAGCACAATTCCTTTAAGGCTTGTTAAAAACATTTTTCGGCAAAAAAACTCGATATGCCCATTTTTAGTAGTTATATGGTCAGATAAATGTAAAAAGGTACCGAACACCTTTTTAGAATTAGCATTGGTTCAGCATTGACTTAGGCCACCATATATGATTATCTCGACCAGAGACATAACTCATACAATAAGCATTCATCGACCGATGCAGCGGATTCGATCTAGAGATAAAAAAACAAGCCAATACCACATAAACTTAAGGCTATGCCCCACTCTTTTTAAATCTGGTTCGACAGAAAGGTCTAGAAACGCCCTGCAAATGGAATAGTAGAAGCACAATTCCTTTAAGGCTTGTTAAAAACATTTTTCGGCAAAAAAACTCGATATGCCCATTTTTAGTAGTTATATGGTCAGATAAATGTAAAAAGGTACCGAACACCTTTTTAGAATTAGCATTGGTTCAGCCTTGACTTAGGCCACCATATATGATTATCTCGACCAGAGACATAACTCATACAATAAGCATTCATCGACCGATGCAGCGGATTCGATCTAGAGATAAAAAAACAAGCCAATACCACATAAACTTAAGGCTATGTCCCATCTTTTTAAATCTGGTTCGACAGAAAGGTCTAGAAACGCCCTGCAAATGGAATAGTAGAAGCACAATTCCTTTAAGGCTTGTTAAAAACATTTTTCGGCAAAAAAACTCGATATGCCCATTTTTAGTAGTTATATGGTCAGATAAATGTAAAAAGGTACCGAACACCTTTTTAGAATTAGCATTGGTTCAGCATTGACTTAGGCCACCATATATGATTATCTCGACCAGAGACATAACTCATACAATAAGCATTCATCAACCGATGCAGCGGATTCGATCTAGAGATAAAAAAACAAGCCAATACCACATAAACTTAAGGCTATGCCCCACTCTTTTTAAATCTGGTTCGACAGAAAGGTCTAGAAACGCCCTGCAAATGGAATAGTAGAAGCACAATTCCTTTAAGGCTTGTTAAAAACATTTTTCGGCAAAAAAACTCGATATGCCCATTTTTAGTAGTTATATGGTCAGATAAATGTAAAAAGGTACCGAACACCTTTTTAGAATTAGCATTGGTTCAGCCTTGACTTAGGCCACCATATATGATTATCTCGACCAGAGACATAACTCATACAATAAGCATTCATCGACCGATGCAGCGGATTCGATCTCGAGATAAAAAAACAAGCCAATACCACATAAACTTAAGGCTATGCCCATCTTTTTAAATCTGGTTCGACAGAAAGGTCTAGAAACGCCCTGCAAATGGAATAGTAGAAGCACAATTCCTTTAAGGCTTGTTAAAAACATTTTTCGGCAAAAAAACTCGATATGCCCATTTTTAGTAGTTATATGGTCAGATAAATGTAAAAAGGTACCGAACACCTTTTTAGAATTAGCATTGGTTCAGCCTTGACTTAGGCCACCATATATGATTATCTCGACCAGAGACATAACTCATACAATAAGCATTCATCAACCGATGCAGCGGATTCGATCTAGAGATAAAAAAACAAGCCAATACCACATAAACTTAAGGCTATGTCCCATCTTTTTAAATCTGGTTCGACAGAAAGGTCTAGAAACGCCCTGCAAATGGAATAGTAGAAGCACAATTCCTTTAAGGCTTGTTAAAAACATTTTTCGGCAAAAAAACTCGATATGCCCATTTTTAGTAGTTATATGGTCAGATAAATGTAAAAAGGTACCGAACACCTTTTTAGAATTAGCATTGGTTCAGCATTGACTTAGGCCACCATATATGATTATCTCGACCAGAGACATAACTCATACAATAAGCATTCATCAAGCGATGCAGCGGATTCGATCTAGAGATAAAAAAACAAGCCAATACCACATAAACTTAAGGCTATGCCCCACTCTTTTTAAATCTGGTTCGACAGAAAGGTCTAGAAACGCCCTGCAAATGGAATAGTAGAAGCACAATTCCTTTAAGGCTTGTTAAAAACATTTTTCGGCAAAAAAACTCGATATGCCCATTTTTAGTAGTTATATGGTCAGATAAATGTAAAAAGGTACCGAACACCTTTTTAGAATTAGCATTGGTTCAGCCTTGACTTAGGCCACCATATATGATTATCTCGACCAGAGACATAACTCATACAATAAGCATTCATCGACCGATGCAGCGGATTCGATCTAGAGATAAAAAAACAAGCCAATACCACATAAACTTAAGGCTATGTCCCATCTTTTTAAATCTGGTTCGACAGAAAGGTCTAGAAACGCCCTGCAAATGGAATAGTAGAAGCACAATTCCTTTAAGGCTTGTTAAAAACATTTTTCGGCAAAAAAACTCGATATGCCCATTTTTAGTAGTTATATGGTCAGATAAATGTAAAAAGGTACCGAACACCTTTTTAGAATTAGCATTGGTTCAGCCTTGACTTAGGCCACCATATATGATTATCTCGACCAGAGACATAACTCATACAATAAGCATTCATCAACCGATGCAGCGGATTCGATCTAGAGATAAAAAAACAAGCCAATACCACATAAACTTAAGGCTATGTCCCATCTTTTTAAATCTGGTTCGACAGAAAGGTCTAGAAACGCCCTGCAAATGGAATAGTAGAAGCACAATTCCTTTAAGGCTTGTTAAAAACATTTTTCGGCAAAAAAACTCGATATGCCCATTTTTAGTAGTTATATGGTCAGATAAATGTAAAAAGGTACCGAACACCTTTTTAGAATTAGCATTGGTTCAGCCTTGACTTAGGCCACCATATATGATTATCTCGACCAGAGACATAACTCATACAATAAGCATTCATCGACCGATGCAGCGGATTCGATCTAGAGATAAAAAAACAAGCCAATACCACATAAACTTAAGGCTATGCCCCACTCTTTTTTAAATCTGGTTCGACAGAAAGGTCTAGAAACGCCCTGCAAATGGAATAGTAGAAGCACAATTCCTTTAAGGCTTGTTAAAAACATTTTTCGGCAAAAAAACTCGATATGCCCATTTTTAGTAGTTATATGGTCAGATAAATGTAAAAAGGTACCGAACACCTTTTTAGAATTAGCATTGGTTCAGCCTTGACTTAGGCCACCATATATGATTATCTCGACCAGAGACATAACTCATACAATAAGCATTCATCGACCGATGCAGCGGATTCGATCTAGAGATAAAAAAACAAGCCAATACCACATAAACTTAAGGCTATGCCCCATCTTTTTAAATCTGGTTCGACAGAAAGGTCTAGAAACGCCCTGCAAATGGAATAGTAGAAGCACAATTCCTTTAAGGCTTGTTAAAAACATTTTTCGGCAAAAAAACTCGATATGCCCATTTTTAGTAGTTATATGGTCAGATAAATGTAAAAAGGTACCGAACACCTTTTTAGAATTAGCATTGGTTCAGCCTTGACTTAGGCCACCATATATGATTATCTCGACCAGAGACATAACTCATACAATAAGCATTCATCGACCGATGCAGCGGATTCGATCTCGAGATAAAAAAACAAGCCAATACCACATAAACTTAAGGCTATGCCCCATCTTTTTTAAATCTGGTTCGACAGAAAGGTCTAGAAACGCCCTGCAAATGGAATAGTAGAAGCACAATTCCTTTAAGGCTTGTTAAAAACATTTTTCGGCAAAAAAACTCGATATGCCCATTTTTAGTAGTTATATGGTCAGATAAATGTAAAAAGGTACCGAACACCTTTTTAGAATTAGCATTGGTTCAGCATTGACTTAGGCCACCATATATGATTATCTCGACCAGAGACATAACTCATACAATAAGCATTCATCAACCGATGCAGCGGATTCGATCTAGAGATAAAAAAACAAGCCAATACCACATAAACTTAAGGCTATGTCCCATCTTTTTTAAATCTGGTTCGACAGAAAGGTCTAGAAACGCCCTGCAAATGGAATAGTAGAAGCACAATTCCTTTAAGGCTTGTTAAAAACATTTTTCGGCAAAAAAACTCGATATGCCCATTTTTAGTAGTTATATGGTCAGATAAATGTAAAAAGGTACCGAACACCTTTTTAGAATTAGCATTGGTTCAGCCTTGACTTAGGCCACCATATATGATTATCTCGACCAGAGACATAACTCATACAATAAGCATTCATCGACCGATGCAGCGGATTCGATCTCGAGATAAAAAAACAAGCCAATACCACATAAACTTAAGGCTATGCCCCACTCTTTTTTAAATCTGGTTCGACAGAAAGGTCTAGAAACGCCCTGCAAATGGAATAGTAGAAGCACAATTCCTTTAAGGCTTGTTAAAAACATTTTTCGGCAAAAAAACTCGATATGCCCATTTTTAGTAGTTATATGGTCAGATAAATGTAAAAAGGTACCGAACACCTTTTTAGAATTAGCATTGGTTCAGCCTTGACTTAGGCCACCATATATGATTATCTCGACCAGAGACATAACTCATACAATAAGCATTCATCGACCGATGCAGCGGATTCGATCTCGAGATAAAAAAAACAAGCCAATACCACATAAACTTAAGGCTATGCCCCACTCTTTTTTAAATCTGGTTCGACAGAAAGGTCTAGAAACGCCCTGCAAATGGAATAGTAGAAGCACAATTCCTTTAAGGCTTGTTAAAAACATTTTTCGGCAAAAAAACTCGATATGCCCATTTTTAGTAGTTATATGGTCAGATAAATGTAAAAAGGTACCGAACACCTTTTTAGAATTAGCATTGGTTCAGCCTTGACTTAGGCCACCATATATGATTATCTCGACCAGAGACATAACTCATACAATAAGCATTCATCAACCGATGCAGCGGATTCGATCTAGAGATAAAAAAACAAGCCAATACCACATAAACTTAAGGCTATGTCCCATCTTTTTTAAATCTGGTTCGACAGAAAGGTCTAGAAACGCCCTGCAAATGGAATAGTAGAAGCACAATTCCTTTAAGGCTTGTTAAAAACATTTTTCGGCAAAAAAACTCGATATGCCCATTTTTAGTAGTTATATGGTCAGATAAATGTAAAAAGGTACCGAACACCTTTTTAGAATTAGCATTGGTTCAGCCTTGACTTAGGCCACCATATATGATTATCTCGACCAGAGACATAACTCATACAATAAGCATTCATCGACCGATGCAGCGGATTCGATCTAGAGATAAAAAAACAAGCCAATACCACATAAACTTAAGGCTATGTCCCATCTTTTTTAAATCTGGTTCGACAGAAAGGTCTAGAAACGCCCTGCAAATGGAATAGTAGAAGCACAATTCCTTTAAGGCTTGTTAAAAACATTTTTCGGCAAAAAAACTCGATATGCCCATTTTTAGTAGTTATATGGTCAGATAAATGTAAAAAGGTACCGAACACCTTTTTAGAATTAGCATTGGTTCAGCCTTGACTTAGGCCACCATATATGATTATCTCGACCAGAGACATAACTCATACAATAAGCATTCATCAACCGATGCAGCGGATTCGATCTAGAGATAAAAAAAACAAGCCAATACCACATAAACTTAAGGCTATGCCCCACTCTTTTTTAAATCTGGTTCGACAGAAAGGTCTAGAAACGCCCTGCAAATGGAATAGTAGAAGCACAATTCCTTTAAGGCTTGTTAAAAACATTTTTCGGCAAAAAAACTCGATATGCCCATTTTTAGTAGTTATATGGTCAGATAAATGTAAAAAGGTACCGAACACCTTTTTAGAATTAGCATTGGTTCAGCATTGACTTAGGCCACCATATATGATTATCTCGACCAGAGACATAACTCATACAATAAGCATTCATCGACCGATGCAGCGGATTCGATCTAGAGATAAAAAAAACAAGCCAATACCACATAAACTTAAGGCTATGTCCCATCTTTTTTAAATCTGGTTCGACAGAAAGGTCTAGAAACGCCCTGCAAATGGAATAGTAGAAGCACAATTCCTTTAAGGCTTGTTAAAAACATTTTTCGGCAAAAAAACTCGATATGCCCATTTTTAGTAGTTATATGGTCAGATAAATGTAAAAAGGTACCGAACACCTTTTTAGAATTAGCATTGGTTCAGCCTTGACTTAGGCCACCATATATGATTATCTCGACCAGAGACATAACTCATACAATAAGCATTCATCGACCGATGCAGCGGATTCGATCTAGAGATAAAAAAAACAAGCCAATACCACATAAACTTAAGGCTATGCCCCATCTTTTTAAATCTGGTTCGACAGAAAGGTCTAGAAACGCCCTGCAAATGGAATAGTAGAAGCACAATTCCTTTAAGGCTTGTTAAAAACATTTTTCGGCAAAAAAACTCGATATGCCCATTTTTAGTAGTTATATGGTCAGATAAATGTAAAAAGGTACCGAACACCTTTTTAGAATTAGCATTGGTTCAGCATTGACTTAGGCCACCATATATGATTATCTCGACCAGAGACATAACTCATACAATAAGCATTCATCAACCGATGCAGCGGATTCGATCTAGAGATAAAAAAACAAGCCAATACCACATAAACTTAAGGCTATGCCCCACTCTTTTTTAAATCTGGTTCGACAGAAAGGTCTAGAAACGCCCTGCAAATGGAATAGTAGAAGCACAATTCCTTTAAGGCTTGTTAAAAACATTTTTCGGCAAAAAAACTCGATATGCCCATTTTTAGTAGTTATATGGTCAGATAAATGTAAAAAGGTACCGAACACCTTTTTAGAATTAGCATTGGTTCAGCATTGACTTAGGCCACCATATATGATTATCTCGACCAGAGACATAACTCATACAATAAGCATTCATCAAGCGATGCAGCGGATTCGATCTAGAGATAAAAAAAACAAGCCAATACCACATAAACTTAAGGCTATGTCCCATCTTTTTAAATCTGGTTCGACAGAAAGGTCTAGAAACGCCCTGCAAATGGAATAGTAGAAGCACAATTCCTTTAAGGCTTGTTAAAAACATTTTTCGGCAAAAAAACTCGATATGCCCATTTTTAGTAGTTATATGGTCAGATAAATGTAAAAAGGTACCGAACACCTTTTTAGAATTAGCATTGGTTCAGCCTTGACTTAGGCCACCATATATGATTATCTCGACCAGAGACATAACTCATACAATAAGCATTCATCAACCGATGCAGCGGATTCGATCTAGAGATAAAAAAAACAAGCCAATACCACATAAACTTAAGGCTATGTCCCATCTTTTTTAAATCTGGTTCGACAGAAAGGTCTAGAAACGCCCTGCAAATGGAATAGTAGAAGCACAATTCCTTTAAGGCTTGTTAAAAACATTTTTCGGCAAAAAAACTCGATATGCCCATTTTTAGTAGTTATATGGTCAGATAAATGTAAAAAGGTACCGAACACCTTTTTAGAATTAGCATTGGTTCAGCCTTGACTTAGGCCACCATATATGATTATCTCGACCAGAGACATAACTCATACAATAAGCATTCATCGACCGATGCAGCGGATTCGATCTCGAGATAAAAAAAACAAGCCAATACCACATAAACTTAAGGCTATGTCCCATCTTTTTTAAATCTGGTTCGACAGAAAGGTCTAGAAACGCCCTGCAAATGGAATAGTAGAAGCACAATTCCTTTAAGGCTTGTTAAAAACATTTTTCGGCAAAAAAACTCGATATGCCCATTTTTAGTAGTTATATGGTCAGATAAATGTAAAAAGGTACCGAACACCTTTTTAGAATTAGCATTGGTTCAGCCTTGACTTAGGCCACCATATATGATTATCTCGACCAGAGACATAACTCATACAATAAGCATTCATCAACCGATGCAGCGGATTCGATCTAGAGATAAAAAAACAAGCCAATACCACATAAACTTAAGGCTATGTCCCATCTTTTTTAAATCTGGTTCGACAGAAAGGTCTAGAAACGCCCTGCAAATGGAATAGTAGAAGCACAATTCCTTTAAGGCTTGTTAAAAACATTTTTCGGCAAAAAAACTCGATATGCCCATTTTTAGTAGTTATATGGTCAGATAAATGTAAAAAGGTACCGAACACCTTTTTAGAATTAGCATTGGTTCAGCCTTGACTTAGGCCACCATATATGATTATCTCGACCAGAGACATAACTCATACAATAAGCATTCATCGACCGATGCAGCGGATTCGATCTCGAGATAAAAAAACAAGCCAATACCACATAAACTTAAGGCTATGCCCCACTCTTTTTTAAATCTGGTTCGACAGAAAGGTCTAGAAACGCCCTGCAAATGGAATAGTAGAAGCACAATTCCTTTAAGGCTTGTTAAAAACATTTTTCGGCAAAAAAACTCGATATGCCCATTTTTAGTAGTTATATGGTCAGATAAATGTAAAAAGGTACCGAACACCTTTTTAGAATTAGCATTGGTTCAGCCTTGACTTAGGCCACCATATATGATTATCTCGACCAGAGACATAACTCATACAATAAGCATTCATCAACCGATGCAGCGGATTCGATCTAGAGATAAAAAAACAAGCCAATACCACATAAACTTAAGGCTATGCCCCATCTTTTTTAAATCTGGTTCGACAGAAAGGTCTAGAAACGCCCTGCAAATGGAATAGTAGAAGCACAATTCCTTTAAGGCTTGTTAAAAACATTTTTCGGCAAAAAAACTCGATATGCCCATTTTTAGTAGTTATATGGTCAGATAAATGTAAAAAGGTACCGAACACCTTTTTAGAATTAGCATTGGTTCAGCCTTGACTTAGGCCACCATATATGATTATCTCGACCAGAGACATAACTCATACAATAAGCATTCATCGACCGATGCAGCGGATTCGATCTCGAGATAAAAAAACAAGCCAATACCACATAAACTTAAGGCTATGCCCCACTCTTTTTTAAATCTGGTTCGACAGAAAGGTCTAGAAACGCCCTGCAAATGGAATAGTAGAAGCACAATTCCTTTAAGGCTTGTTAAAAACATTTTTCGGCAAAAAAACTCGATATGCCCATTTTTAGTAGTTATATGGTCAGATAAATGTAAAAAGGTACCGAACACCTTTTTAGAATTAGCATTGGTTCAGCCTTGACTTAGGCCACCATATATGATTATCTCGACCAGAGACATAACTCATACAATAAGCATTCATCGACCGATGCAGCGGATTCGATCTAGAGATAAAAAAACAAGCCAATACCACATAAACTTAAGGCTATGTCCCATCTTTTTTAAATCTGGTTCGACAGAAAGGTCTAGAAACGCCCTGCAAATGGAATAGTAGAAGCACAATTCCTTTAAGGCTTGTTAAAAACATTTTTCGGCAAAAAAACTCGATATGCCCATTTTTAGTAGTTATATGGTCAGATAAATGTAAAAAGGTACCGAACACCTTTTTAGAATTAGCATTGGTTCAGCCTTGACTTAGGCCACCATATATGATTATCTCGACCAGAGACATAACTCATACAATAAGCATTCATCGACCGATGCAGCGGATTCGATCTCGAGATAAAAAAACAAGCCAATACCACATAAACTTAAGGCTATGCCCCATCTTTTTTAAATCTGGTTCGACAGAAAGGTCTAGAAACGCCCTGCAAATGGAATAGTAGAAGCACAATTCCTTTAAGGCTTGTTAAAAACATTTTTCGGCAAAAAAACTCGATATGCCCATTTTTAGTAGTTATATGGTCAGATAAATGTAAAAAGGTACCGAACACCTTTTTAGAATTAGCATTGGTTCAGCCTTGACTTAGGCCACCATATATGATTATCTCGACCAGAGACATAACTCATACAATAAGCATTCATCGACCGATGCAGCGGATTCGATCTAGAGATAAAAAAACAAGCCAATACCACATAAACTTAAGGCTATGCCCCATCTTTTTTAAATCTGGTTCGACAGAAAGGTCTAGAAACGCCCTGCAAATGGAATAGTAGAAGCACAATTCCTTTAAGGCTTGTTAAAAACATTTTTCGGCAAAAAAACTCGATATGCCCATTTTTAGTAGTTATATGGTCAGATAAATGTAAAAAGGTACCGAACACCTTTTTAGAATTAGCATTGGTTCAGCCTTGACTTAGGCCACCATATATGATTATCTCGACCAGAGACATAACTCATACAATAAGCATTCATCGACCGATGCAGCGGATTCGATCTCGAGATAAAAAAACAAGCCAATACCACATAAACTTAAGGCTATGCCCCATCTTTTTTAAATCTGGTTCGACAGAAAGGTCTAGAAACGCCCTGCAAATGGAATAGTAGAAGCACAATTCCTTTAAGGCTTGTTAAAAACATTTTTCGGCAGAAAAAACTCGATATGCCCATTTTTAGTAGTTATATGGTCAGATAAATGTAAAAAGGTACCGAACACCTTTTTAGAATTAGCATTGGTTCAGCCTTGACTTAGGCCACCATATATGATTATCTCGACCAGAGACATAACTCATACAATAAGCATTCATCGACCGATGCAGCGGATTCGATCTCGAGATAAAAAAACAAGCCAATACCACATAAACTTAAGGCTATGCCCCATCTTTTTTAAATCTGGTTCGACAGAAAGGTCTAGAAACGCCCTGCAAATGGAATAGTAGAAGCACAATTCCTTTAAGGCTTGTTAAAAACATTTTTCGGCAAAAAAACTCGATATGCCCATTTTTAGTAGTTATATGGTCAGATAAATGTAAAAAGGTACCGAACACCTTTTTAGAATTAGCATTGGTTCAGCCTTGACTTAGGCCACCATATATGATTATCTCGACCAGAGACATAACTCATACAATAAGCATTCATCAACCGATGCAGCGGATTCGATCTAGAGATAAAAAAACAAGCCAATACCACATAAACTTAAGGCTATGTCCCATCTTTTTTAAATCTGGTTCGACAGAAAGGTCTAGAAACGCCCTGCAAATGGAATAGTAGAAGCACAATTCCTTTAAGGCTTGTTAAAAACATTTTTCGGCAGAAAAAACTCGATATGCCCATTTTTAGTAGTTATATGGTCAGATAAATGTAAAAAGGTACCGAACACCTTTTTAGAATTAGCATTGGTTCAGCCTTGACTTAGGCCACCATATATGATTATCTCGACCAGAGACATAACTCATACAATAAGCATTCATCAACCGATGCAGCGGATTCGATCTAGAGATAAAAAAACAAGCCAATACCACATAAACTTAAGGCTATGTCCCATCTTTTTTAAATCTGGTTCGACAGAAAGGTCTAGAAACGCCCTGCAAATGGAATAGTAGAAGCACAATTCCTTTAAGGCTTGTTAAAAACATTTTTCGGCAGAAAAACTCGATATGCCCATTTTAGTAGTTATATGGTCGGATAAATGTAAAAAGGTACCGAACACCTTTTTAGAATTAGCATTGGTTCAGCCTTGACTTAGGCCACCATATATGATTATCTCGACCAGAGACATAACTCATACAATAAGCATTCATCGACCGATGCAGCGGATTCGATCTCGAGATAAAAAAACAAGCCAATACCACATAAACTTAAGGCTATGCCCCATCTTTTTTAAATCTGGTTCGACAGAAAGGTCTAGAAACGCCCTGCAAATGGAATAGTAGAAGCACAATTCCTTTAAGGCTTGTTAAAAACATTTTTCGGCAGAAAAAACTCGATATGCCCATTTTTAGTAGTTATATGGTCGGATAAATGTAAAAAGGTACCGAACACCTTTTTAGAATTAGCATTGGTTCAGCCTTGACTTAGGCCACCATATATGATTATCTCGACCAGAGACATAACTCATACAATAAGCATTCATCGACCGATGCAGCGGATTCGATCTCGAGATAAAAAAACAAGCCAATACCACATAAACTTAAGGCTATGCCCCATCTTTTTAAATCTGGTTCGACAGAAAGGTCTAGAAACGCCCTGCAAATGGAATAGTAGAAGCACAATTCCTTTAAGGCTTGTTAAAAACATTTTTCGGCAGAAAAACTCGATATGCCCATTTTTAGTAGTTATATGGTCAGATAAATGTAAAAAGGTACCGAACACCTTTTTAGATTTAGCATTGGTTCAGCCTTGACTTAGGCCACCATATATGATTATCTCGACCAGAGACATAACTCATACAATAAGCATTCATCGACCGATGCAGCGGATTCGATCTCGAGATAAAAAAACAAGCCAATACCACATAAACTTAAGGCTATGCCCCATCTTTTTTAAATCTGGTTCGACAGAAAGGTCTAGAAACGCCCTGCAAATGGAATAGTAGAAGCACAATTCCTTTAAGGCTTGTTAAAAACATTTTTCGGCAGAAAAAACTCGATATGCCCATTTTTAGTAGTTATATGGTCAGATAAATGTAAAAAGGTACCGAACACCTTTTTAGAATTAGCATTGGTTCAGCCTTGACTTAGGCCACCATATATGATTATCTCGACCAGAGACATAACTCATACAATAAGCATTCATCGACCGATGCAGCGGATTCGATCTCGAGATAAAAAAACAAGCCAATACCACATAAACTTAAGGCTATGCCCCATCTTTTTTAAATCTGGTTCGACAGAAAGGTCTAGAAACGCCCTGCAAATGGAATAGTAGAAGCACAATTCCTTTAAGGCTTGTTAAAAACATTTTTCGGCAGAAAAACTCGATATGCCCATTTTTAGTAGTTATATGGTCGGATAAATGTAAAAAGGTACCGAACACCTTTTTAGAATTAGCATTGGTTCAGCCTTGACTTAGGCCACCATATATGATTATCTCGACCAGAGACATAACTCATACAATAAGCATTCATCGACCGATGCAGCGGATTCGATCTCGAGATAAAAAAACAAGCCAATACCACATAAACTTAAGGCTATGCCCCATCTTTTTTAAATCTGGTTCGACAGAAAGGTCTAGAAACGCCCTGCAAATGGAATAGTAGAAGCACAATTCCTTTAAGGCTTGTTAAAAACATTTTTCGGCAGAAAAACTCGATATGCCCATTTTTAGTAGTTATATGGTCAGATAAATGTAAAAAGGTACCGAACACCTTTTTAGAATTTAGCATTGGTTCAGCCTTGACTTAGGCCACCATATATGATTATCTCGACCAGAGACATAACTCATACAATAAGCATTCATCGACCGATGCAGCGGATTCGATCTCGAGATAAAAAAACAAGCCAATACCACATAAACTTAAGGCTATGCCCCATCTTTTTTAAATCTGGTTCGACAGAAAGGTCTAGAAACGCCCTGCAAATGGAATAGTAGAAGCACAATTCCTTTAAGGCTTGTTAAAAACATTTTTCGGCAGAAAAACTCGATATGCCCATTTTTAGTAGTTATATGGTCGGATAAATGTAAAAAGGTACCGAACACCTTTTTAGATTTAGCATTGGTTCAGCCTTGACTTAGGCCACCATATATGATTATCTCGACCAGAGACATAACTCATACAATAAGCATTCATCGACCGATGCAGCGGATTCGATCTCGAGATAAAAAAACAAGCCAATACCACATAAACTTAAGGCTATGCCCCATCTTTTTTAAATCTGGTTCGACAGAAAGGTCTAGAAACGCCCTGCAAATGGAATAGTAGAAGCACAATTCCTTTAAGGCTTGTTAAAAACATTTTTCGGCAGAAAAAACTCGATATGCCCATTTTTAGTAGTTATATGGTCGGATAAATGTAAAAAGGTACCGAACACCTTTTTAGATTAGCATTGGTTCAGCCTTGACTTAGGCCACCATATATGATTATCTCGACCAGAGACATAACTCATACAATAAGCATTCATCGACCGATGCAGCGGATTCGATCTAGAGATAAAAAAAACAAGCCAATACCACATAAACTTAAGGCTATGTCCCATCTTTTTTAAATCTGGTTCGACAGAAAGGTCTAGAAACGCCCTGCAAATGGAATAGTAGAAGCACAATTCCTTTAAGGCTTGTTAAAAACATTTTTCGGCAAAAAAACTCGATATGCCCATTTTTAGTAGTTATATGGTCAGATAAATGTAAAAAGGTACCGAACACCTTTTTAGAATTAGCATTGGTTCAGCCTTGACTTAGGCCACCATATATGATTATCTCGACCAGAGACATAACTCATACAATAAGCATTCATCGACCGATGCAGCGGATTCGAGCTCGAGATAAAAAACAAGCTATTACCACATAAACTTAAGGCGATGCCCCATCGTGTGAAAAGCTGGGTGCGACAGAAAGGTCGAGAAACGCCCTGCAAAGGGAAGAGGCGAAGCACAAGTGCCGTGAAGGCGGGGGAAAAACATGGGGGCGGCAGAAAAAACGCGATAGCCCATGGGAGGAGGGAGAGGGGCGAGAAAGGGAAAAAGGTACCGAACACCGGGGGAGAGGAGCAGGGGGCAGCCGGGACGGAGGCCACCAGAGAGGAGGAGCGCGACCAGAGACAGAACGCAGACAAGAAGCAGGCAGCGACCGAGGCAGCGGAGGCGAGCGCGAGAGAAAAAAACAAGCCAAGACCACAGAAACGGAAGGCGAGGCCCCAGCGGGGGAAAGCGGGGGCGACAGAAAGGGCGAGAAACGCCCGGCAAAGGGAAGAGGCGAAGCACAAGGCCGGGAAGGCGGGGAAAAACAGGGGGCGGCAGAAAAACGCGAGAGGCCCAGGGGAGGAGGGAGAGGGGCGGAGAAAGGGAAAAAGGGACCGAACACCGGGGGAGAGGGAGCAGGGGGGCAGCCGGGACGGAGGCCACCAGAGAGGAGGAGCGCGACCAGAGACAGAACGCAGACAAGAAGCAGGCAGCGACCGAGGCAGCGGAGGCGAGCGCGAGAGAAAAAACAAGCCAAGACCACAGAAACGGAAGGCGAGGCCCCAGCGGGGGAAAGCGGGGGCGACAGAAAGGGCGAGAAACGCCCGGCAAAGGGAAGAGGCGAAGCACAAGGCCGGGAAGGCGGGGGAAAAACAGGGGGCGGCAGAAAAACGCGAGAGGCCCAGGGGAGGAGGGAGAGGGGCGGAGAAAGGGAAAAAGGGACCGAACACCGGGGGAGAGGGAGCAGGGGGGCAGCCGGGACGGAGCCACCAGAGAGGAGGAGCGCGACCAGAGACAGAACGCAGACAAGAAGCAGGCAGCGACCGAGGCAGCGGAGGCGAGCGCGAGAGAAAAAACAAGCCAAGACCACAGAAACGGAAGGCGAGGCCCCAGCGGGGGAAAGCGGGGGCGACAGAAAGGGCGAGAAACGCCCGGCAAAGGGAAGAGGCGAAGCACAAGGCCGGGAAGGCGGGGGAAAAACAGGGGGCGGCAGAAAAACGCGAGAGGCCCAGGGGAGGAGGAGAGGGGCGGAGAAAGGGAAAAAGGGACCGAACACCGGGGGAGAGGGAGCAGGGGGGCAGCCGGGACGGAGGCCACCAGAGAGGAGGAGCGCGACCAGAGACAGAACGCAGACAAGAAGCAGGCAGCGACCGAGGCAGCGGAGGCGAGCGCGAGAGAAAAAAACAAGCCAAGACCACAGAAACGGAAGGCGAGGCCCCAGCGGGGGAAAGCGGGGGCGACAGAAAGGGCGAGAAACGCCCGGCAAAGGGAAGAGGAGAAGCACAAGGCCGGGAAGGCGGGGGAAAAACAGGGGGCGGCAGAAAAACGCGAGAGGCCCAGGGGAGGAGGGAGAGGGGCGGAGAAAGGGAAAAAGGGACCGAACACCGGGGGAGAGGAGCAGGGGGGCAGCCGGGACGGAGGCCACCAGAGAGGAGGAGCGCGACCAGAGACAGAACGCAGACAAGAAGCAGGCAGCGACCGAGGCAGCGGAGGCGAGCGCGAGAGAAAAAAACAAGCCAAGACCACAGAAACGGAAGGCGAGGCCCCAGCGGGGGAAAGCGGGGGCGACAGAAAGGGCGAGAAACGCCCGGCAAAGGGAAGAGGAGAAGCACAAGGCCGGGAAGGCGGGGGAAAAACAGGGGGCGGCAGAAAAACGCGAGAGGCCCAGGGGAGGAGGGAGAGGGGCGGAGAAAGGGAAAAAGGGACCGAACACCGGGGGAGAGGGAGCAGGGGGCAGCCGGGACGGAGGCCACCAGAGAGGAGGAGCGCGACCAGAGACAGAACGCAGACAAGAAGCAGGCAGCGACCGAGGCAGCGGAGGCGAGCGCGAGAGAAAAAAACAAGCCAAGACCACAGAAACGGAAGGCGAGGCCCCAGCGGGGGAAAGCGGGGGCGACAGAAAGGGCGAGAAACGCCCGGCAAAGGGAAGAGGAGAAGCACAAGGCCGGGAAGGCGGGGAAAAACAGGGGCGGCAGAAAAACGCGAGAGGCCCAGGGGAGGAGGGAGAGGGGCGGAGAAAGGGAAAAAGGGACCGAACACCGGGGAGAGGGAGCAGGGGGGCAGCCGGGACGGAGGCCACCAGAGAGGAGGAGCGCGACCAGAGACAGAACGCAGACAAGAAGCAGGCAGCGACCGAGGCAGCGGAGGCGAGCGCGAGAGAAAAAAACAAGCCAAGACCACAGAAACGGAAGGCGAGGCCCCAGCGGGGGAAAGCGGGGGCGACAGAAAGGGCGAGAAACGCCCGGCAAAGGGAAGAGGAGAAGCACAAGGCCGGGAAGGCGGGGGAAAAACAGGGGGCGGCAGAAAAACGCGAGAGGCCCAGGGGAGGAGGGAGAGGGGCGGAGAAAGGGAAAAAGGGACCGAACACCGGGGGAGAGGGAGCAGGGGGGCAGCCGGGACGGAGGCCACCAGAGAGGAGGAGCGCGACCAGAGACAGAACGCAGACAAGAAGCAGGCAGCGACCGAGGCAGCGGAGGCGAGCGCGAGAGAAAAAACAAGCCAAGACCACAGAAACGGAAGGCGAGGCCCCAGCGGGGGAAAGCGGGGGCGACAGAAAGGGCGAGAAACGCCCGGCAAAGGGAAGAGGAGAAGCACAAGGCCGGGAAGGCGGGGGAAAAACAGGGGGCGGCAGAAAAACGCGAGAGGCCCAGGGGAGGAGGGAGAGGGGCGGAGAAAGGGAAAAAGGGACCGAACACCGGGGAGAGGGAGCAGGGGGGCAGCCGGGACGGAGGCCACCAGAGAGGAGGAGCGCGACCAGAGACAGAACGCAGACAAGAAGCAGGCAGCGACCGAGGCAGCGGAGGCGAGCGCGAGAGAAAAAAACAAGCCAAGACCACAGAAACGGAAGGCGAGGCCCCAGCGGGGGAAAGCGGGGGCGACAGAAAGGGCGAGAAACGCCCGGCAAAGGGAAGAGGAGAAGCACAAGGCCGGGAAGGCGGGGGAAAAACAGGGGCGGCAGAAAAACGCGAGAGGCCCAGGGGAGGAGGGAGAGGGGCGGAGAAAGGGAAAAAGGGACCGAACACCGGGGAGAGGGAGCAGGGGGCAGCCGGGACGGAGGCCACCAGAGAGGAGGAGCGCGACCAGAGACAGAACGCAGACAAGAAGCAGGCAGCGACCGAGGCAGCGGAGGCGAGCGCGAGAGAAAAAACAAGCCAAGACCACAGAAACGGAAGGCGAGGCCCCAGCGGGGGAAAGCGGGGGCGACAGAAAGGGCGAGAAACGCCCGGCAAAGGGAAGAGGAGAAGCACAAGGCCGGGAAGGCGGGGGAAAAACAGGGGGCGGCAGAAAAACGCGAGAGGCCCAGGGGAGGAGGAGAGGGGCGGAGAAAGGGAAAAAGGGACCGAACACCGGGGGAGAGGGAGCAGGGGGCAGCCGGGACGGAGGCCACCAGAGAGGAGGAGCGCGACCAGAGACAGAACGCAGACAAGAAGCAGGCAGCGACCGAGGCAGCGGAGGCGAGCGCGAGAGAAAAAAACAAGCCAAGACCACAGAAACGGAAGGCGAGGCCCCAGCGGGGGAAAGCGGGGGCGACAGAAAGGGCGAGAAACGCCCGGCAAAGGGAAGAGGAGAAGCACAAGGCCGGGAAGGCGGGGGAAAAACAGGGGGCGGCAGAAAAACGCGAGAGGCCCAGGGGAGGAGGGAGAGGGGCGGAGAAAGGGAAAAAGGGACCGAACACCGGGGGAGAGGGAGCAGGGGGCAGCCGGGACGGAGGCCACCAGAGAGGAGGAGCGCGACCAGAGACAGAACGCAGACAAGAAGCAGGCAGCGACCGAGGCAGCGGAGGCGAGCGCGAGAGAAAAAAACAAGCCAAGACCACAGAAACGGAAGGCGAGGCCCCAGCGGGGGAAAGCGGGGGCGACAGAAAGGGCGAGAAACGCCCGGCAAAGGGAAGAGGAGAAGCACAAGGCCGGGAAGGCGGGGGAAAAACAGGGGGCGGCAGAAAAACGCGAGAGGCCCAGGGGAGGAGGGAGAGGGGCAGAGAAAGGGAAAAAGGGACCGAACACCGGGGAGAGGAGCAGGGGGCAGCCGGGACGGAGGCCACCAGAGAGGAGGAGCGCGACCAGAGACAGAACGCAGACAAGAAGCAGGCAGCGACCGAGGCAGCGGAGGCGAGCGCGAGAGAAAAAAAACAAGCCAAGACCACA
>CAJHQP010007754.1:0-30593 GCA_905132765.1 Moricandia arvensis
GAAAAACAATTGAGTTAAGGACGTCATTAAATTATGAAATTATATAATTTGTATATAATTATATAAACATCTTAATATATGATTAACATAAGATATTACCAATAATAATGTAAAAAATATATGTATATATATATATACACAGTATGAATCAAACATCTACGCAGTTGCACAAGTCAAAATCTAGTATCAAATTAAATAGTAAAGGTCAATGATACTTCGGTGTGTGTTTAAAGAAATACTTATTCTCTTCGAAAATGTTTTTTTATTTTTCTTCACAAAAATTAAATAATAAATAAATAAAATATGTTGATCAATATATTTTATCAATTAATATAATCCTAATATAATTAATATTGCAAATTTTAAAAGAGACATTCTGTACAATAAGAATTTGTTTAGTGTCAAGAATAATATAAAACTAGTAAAATATTTATTATATCAAATAAATGTTGTGAGAAAAAATTATTAGATTAAGTTAGACTTATTGTGTCCTGCTTCCGTCGGCAGGACGGCCGGTTCATCGATTCTTTCTAGATAAATTATGGTATCAAAGTAGCTCACATCCCTATCCCTCCGGGTGATAAATAGTAAAACTCTACCACGAATTTCCATATTTCAGAGTGGAAGTATTTAACGTAGTTCCGATTACGAATCATCAGTATATAAGGCGGAACCCGTAAACCCTGTCAGGGTCGAGTATTCTACACTATGAAATTAGATTCAAAGGTAGATGAGAGTTGATCATCCCACACTGTTGTAGTCTGACGTCTCTGATTCATAACGACTACAATTTGATATTTGTTCATGCTCGTTTATTTTGCTTACTTCATATTTCTATAGTACCAATTCTGCACCAAATTACCATAACAGTGACGAAAAGTGAGCGTGATGAGCAGCCTCCGGCTACCACGCGTCGAAATTGAATTGCAATCTCAGATTGCAGCTTTTGAAAGCCAAGTCACCGAGTTACATGCAGCTTGACAAAGCGACGCCTCTATGGATAGCCCCAAAACTTCTATCTGAAGTTCAAGTTTTGAAGAACAAGATGGGATGAGGACTCTAAGCTGTTGGAGTAGAGCGTGAAGAAACTTTCGCAATTCAAAGCCGCGAACTTAGTTCTTCGAGAATAAAAAACTCAGCTCTCAACACTGCAAGCAAGAAGAGACACATGTTTCAGACCCGTGTCCAACAATTAAGTCTTTAGAGATTCCATCCTCGAGAGGCAACACACTCAGCGGGGCTCCACCGTGATAAGATTGATAACAAATAACATATTATTTCAAATAAATAATAGTTTTAAAATCGATTGTCATTTTTGGTTTTTATTAGATCGCTTAAAGCGTTACAAAACCACCAAATCATATCGATATAAGTCTGAAAAAACGTTTTGCAAACTCGCTTAAAGCGTCGGCAGAAATCGTTTGTGTAGACTTGTAGATTGTTTCACAAACGTGCTTTGGAAAGCTATTGTGAAAACGGAATCGTTTTTAAACATTTTTTTTATGATTCATGTAACAAAAAACGTTTCACGATAGAGCTATGAAGCAAAACGCAAACCGTTTTCAGATAAACAAGAAATGTTTTGCGATAGAGCTAGGAGCAAAACGCAAACCGTTTTCAGATAATTTAAGAAACATTTCGCGGGTAGAGCTAGGAAGCAAAACGCAACCGTTTTCAGATAATTGAAACGTTTCGCGAAAGTGCGTAAAGCAAATCGCAAACACCGTTTCGACATAAAAAATAACCGTTTTAGAAATTCCTTGAAATCGTTTTATAAAAACGTATTAAGATCAATCCGATTAAAGCTTATATGAATAGAAGCGATTAAGAGTTAAGACTGTAGAAGCCGGAAAACCGAATCGATATAAACTATATAAATAAATCGATGTTAAGGAAATATACGATTCAAAAGACGAGATAAAAACGATAAGAAACGTTTAGAAATATAAACCATTGGAGTCGAGACGAATCTCTTTCCTTAACTCTTAATATTCGCCTCCGTAGTGAGACGGACTTGTACGAATTAGAGCCTAGGATACAACCATGATAGACGATTCATGCTTCACTCATGAACGTCCCTAACGAACTATAAATCTACGAAACACTCTCTACTAATTGACTTACGCTTAGGGATTTTGATTGCTGGTTTCGTTGTATAAAACGTTTGAAGAAGAACGAAGAGAGTCGAGTATATTTAAAGAGAAGAACGAGAGCCACTTCCCGCAACTTCTGTTGCACGTGGCGAAAATCTCTCGGAGATCTCGGAAGTGGTGGGTTGACTCGTTCTGATCCATTTCGAACACATAAACTTCGTGTCGTTTTTTGACGAACTACGTGTCGTTTAGACACAAATTCATGCTGTTTTTTTTTGAATTAAAATGGCAAAACGTTGGGGCTTAATTGGCCCAAAAAGAACCATCTTTTTAGTGGCCTTGGGGCCACATTTACCCAAGCCCAAGCCCAAGCCCAAGCCCCAAGCCCAAGGCCCCAAGCCCAAGCCCACGCCCACGCCGAGCCGGGGCGGCGGTGGCGCGCGCGTGGGGTGCTTCCTCTCTCTCTAAGCCTTTGAACAAGCTTAAGTGTGACAACATATATATATTGGCCAAAAAACCTTCTTCTTGTCGATGTGGGACAAGAAGACGGTGCCAATATTTGTTTTTAGGCTTTACATAGGCCCATGTCATTTTTATTTAATCCAACAACCAAATCATCTTCTCCTTACACCCACTTGCAGGCACGTACTTGTCCCACAAAATCAGCAGCTTACCACACTGTAATCGACCAAATTAACAGCGCTATAACTGGGAAACTTAGGTAGTCCTTTCAAACCTTTTACTTTCTTCCAATCATCTAAACTCCTAAGTGTGATCATAACAATCAGTTTTGTTGTTAATCACACAAAGAGAACCCTTATCCTTATCCAGTCCTAACAATTCCTACGTAGATTTGTTTAGCTTTCAATTACCATTATCGATCATGTAGAACTTACCTTCTATAGTTCTAGGTTTGAATGTCCGGCGGCACTGGCTTCCAAGTTCGAATTTTTTTTTGTTGAACACTTCAAAGAATCTGGATGTTTGTAGCTTCCTGCTTAATAGATCTCCCAATAGTAATGGCCATCGGTTGTGGAATGAAACATCTCCTCTATAGCCCTCTATCTCTTACCTAACAATCTTGAAAGGACTCTCTCTAATTTTAATATTATTTTGATTTATTTTTAATTCATAAAAGAAGTTATTTACAAATTTGTCCTTTTCTTTTCTAATTTAAAAAATCAACCGACATATTTTTTTCTTTCATTTTTCCTATTTTTATTCTTTTCTTCTTCTTTGGGATTTTCTCCCTCTCTGTACCAATGATTCCTTATTTTCTCTCCTCTCTTGCGCCAATTGTTCTTTTTTTCTTCTCCTCTTTTCCTTCACCACATAACAAAAATGATTTCAATAGATCTATGTTTTTATATCTACGAAGTTTTAGCGAAAAGATGACGTAAATGGAACATCGACACTGTTTTAGATCTTTGATGAAACTACGGGCAAGGTGATAAAAACAACACTATTGGTGATTTCTTCTTATGCTCGCTCTTCAGATCTGTCTAGAACGGCGAGCCTTAACCTAATCTAACCAAAAAACTTTGGGGTTTTCTTTGATTTAAGATTTTGTTATTAATGTATATTGTTTTGTTGTTGTGGGTCTTTCCAATTTAGGATTATTTAAAAAAAGATTCTGGGAATTTTATTGAATTAGAATTCTTCATGTTCTCCTTTTCAAAGAATTTTCATGTATTTTATTTATTTCATCTTTAGATCTATATTTAGCATAACTAGTATAATTTATTATAATTTAGTAAAACTAGTATAACTATTATAACTTGATAGTATTACTCGGTCTAACCTAGTCAAACTTGGTATTAACTACATCAGTATAACCAATATTACGAAGTATAACCACTATTAACGCAGTATAAATCAATATAACTAGTAAAACTTAATAATTAATTTAGTAATACAACTCAATATAACTCAGTACAACTAAGTAAAACTATATCATATAATGCTAGTATCTGAAATTTGAATTTTGAATATGATCCACGGATTATAGGTTATCGTCAGCTCTTTGATGTATTTCTAGACAAGACCCTGATGTCGGTAATCAATACAGGTAAGAAGAAGAAGAATTACAATCTCGAGTTATCTGAATCTTTTGTTGTTTAGTACCAAAAAAATTAAAAGATCCCAATCTTTTTTGAACAGATCCTGTATTTTCACTAATTCTACGGAAGAGTGAGGTTGGTTACTATTAGCAAAAAAGAGAGCAGCTTAAATCAAGAAGCAGTATCGTCACTACCCAAATTCAACAGCTAGGAACGTTTATCGCGCAGAGGCCTAACCATTCAGGTTCATCGTTTAAGTTTCTCCATTTCTTTAACAAACTCCTTCAGCTGTTAATCCATTGACTTCTCTGACTTTAAATATGTAGAAGTTTTAGCTGAAACAGCATCCCTTCCTTCTTCAGCTAATTCGAAACATGGCAGAAGAAGAGCTCGAGAGATCAGCTCTAGTCACAAAGCTAAACGGTTATGCAGCAGAGCTCTGCCCACCAAGAGTCCACAAACAAATTGACTCTAGAGTAAACGAGATTATTAGAAAAGGTTGCGCCGGTCTTGAAAGACATCTAATACATGTCACAATTCACATGATTCTCCTCGTCTTGGTTTCGATTGGTAATATCTCAAATGTAAGTTTTTGTTCATTCTTTTGGCCACGAATATTCGTTGTATACTTATCGCAGCAATCTTTCCATGTTTTGTATTTGTTATCACTTCCATAAATAAGCGTCTTTGTTAATCAGTAAACAGATTATTTGGAGTTTCATCTTCTATCTTATTAAAATTATAATATTATCTGATGTCATTTACAAATATGCTATCAATAAAGAATAAAAATTTATCCCACATTTTTAACAATTGAATCATTAATTTTAGTATTAATAAATATAATATTTAATTAGAAACATTTAAAAATTTCTGAAGAAGAAATATCAAATATGTAACTAAGTTTTTTGAATGTTGAATACTACAAAAATGTATTTTCACTAAAAAAATTTTGTAGACCAATTAGCTTATTCTATTTTTATAAATATAGAATTGCTTTTATTATATCAAAACAAGTTTATGAATAAATTCTTGTATATAAAAATGATGGGACATTTGCTAAAGTAACTTAAATGTTGAATTTGAATGTAAATATATACCAAAATTCAATCAAAACCAAAAGTAACTTAAAGAAAAAGAAAATTATAACTATGTTTTATGAACAAACAAAAAACTTGTAAACATTTTTACAGTTATAGCCATCATAAGTTTTTCTAAACAATGAAGTATTCTCCCAAAATACTTCTTGAGAATTCTATTTATATCGAGAAATCTACTCATGTATTTAATTCTAAAATATGAAAAATAGTTTGATGAAAATTAAATTGAAATCCTATAAATATAAACAATTCTAAATCATGTAAATTTAAATTTAATAAAATTAAATTATTTCCACATAGATGATTAAATATAGTTTGTAAGTTATGATTGTCCATTAGTTAGAGTTTGGTACATAAGTTCAATTGGTATTCTTCGGGATAGATTTTAGAGTCTTAAATATTTTAAAAAGAAAAAAATGACATACATATTTTTATTCTTGTATAAGTTAAATATTTTCTAAGTTGATTTTATGTTAAATGAAGTGCTTAGTACTATCTAGTTAAAATATTTTATTTTTGGGTTTAGGATAGAACTTCTAAAGAAGTTTGGCAAGAATTTATTCACTAGCATACTTTTTTAGAATTATTTTCTGCCAATATTTTTAATCTAATTGGATTTTTTATCTCTTTATATAAAGAGTTTTTCACAATTCTCTATCTTCCTCTTAAATAATTGCAAGAAAAATATAATTTTTCTTACTTAAAACTCTCTAATATTCTGAATTTGAAAACACCAAATTTTATATCAGTTTTTCATCTTTTTGTTTCATGTCTTTTTTACAACTTTATCTTATTTTTGCAGGTTTTTGATTCGACGGTTTTCATCTTCTACTCCTAAAAAGGTAGTTCTATAATTTTTAAATCAATATTTTTGTGAGTTAGATTCAAATAAAGCTATATATTCAACTTATGGTGATTATTATTATTATTATTTAAGTGTAAATGTTTTATTTTTGAATGTTTCCCTGTTTTGAAGCTATTTTCAACATTTTTGGATATGCTAATATCAGACTTCAGACATTATTTAGTTAATTTTGTATTTGAATTTTTTTTATTTGTAGGAGAAGACTCATATGTCTTTTATGATAATCAATTTAATTTTGCGATTAACCAAAATTTTGCAGAAAAAGGATTTTTCATAGAAGATTTCTTAAGAAGTCTTCGATAAAATACTTCCAATAGAATACTTCCACATTCTTCCAATAAATACTCTTAAAGAAATCTTTTTATTGTTACATGAAGTTTACGAAATTTCACAATAAATTTTCGTAGGTTAGTTTTGCAATTGATCATGTTTGACTTTATAATAAAAGACTTTTTGAAAAGTGTTCTACATAAATACTTCTATAGAAGTTTGCTTTCAAAACCAAAGGTTTGACCAGAACCTCGAAATAAAATGAAAAAATATTTCTCAAGAAGTCATTTGGAAGAAAAATTCTTTAGAGCTTGGAGAGACCTAACCTATGCAAAACCAAAAAATAATTGGTGTATTAATGACAATGGAAATTTGATAGATCAGTGATGAAGGTGAGGTATATGAGCAAAACAAGCAATTTTTTTTTAAAAAATTTTAATGACATTTTTGTTTATAATCAAAAGATTTAGGGTGAATAAGACAAAGTAAACTTTAACTATGCATGACTAGATATCAACTACCAGGCTCTTATATGGTCCATGCTAGAACAATCCATAACTCCTTAAAAAAGCGACGTCTTGCTTCTTATTGAAATCGAAAGATAAGGGATAAACTTCTGGGGGTAATTAATTCAGAGAGTCATTACTCCTTTTTCTGAGCTAGATGTGAGAATTCAATTGTTCTTTGGTGAATTTTAGCTCCAGACCCCGGTTCATTTCTGCCTACATGTAAAATTGAAATTTTTATAAGGAAAAAATGAAAATAAGTTGTAAATGAGCTATGTTAGTTTCAAGGTTGTTGCGACATGCAACTAGTCGGAAATCATAATTTGTTGTTCATTTTGATGTGGGCGACCAATTGCATACCGTTATTTAATATTATTAAAAGCATCTTCAACACAACTTAATTTTTACTTATAGAACTAACTCACTTTATTTCTCACTCTATAATGTAATTTATTCCATAAATAGAATAATTTATATATTGTTTGTTTATTATTTTATTATGGAGTATGGTTAAATCATTTTATTCCAAATTTCATTTTAATCTATTTTAAAGGGAAAAAAATGGAATTATGCATTGGAAATACTCTAAAAATATCTATTCTATCAAAATAGAATCATGACCTATTGATAAATGTTGTGATCAACTATTTTATCCCATATAATTTATTTTAAAAGTAAACCAAATATTCTGTAACCGAATTAAAATAAACCAATTATATAACCATAATTACTTTTTTATTAATGAACACATAATTTCTAACTTTCATCCTAAGATTCTGGGTACCCACAAATATATTACAATATTTTTTTAAAAAATATTTACCGACAGTAATATATATATTAACAAATATTTTTATATCACGTGAATTTTATATTACTGACAATTATATATATATGTATATATATATATAATAACAAATATTCTTCTTTTTGGGTTTATATCAAGTGGGACTTTATTAATCTATATGATCTTAGATAAAATTAACTTTGATATATATATTTAAAAAACCATTTTCACACTACAACAACATAATTTACATCACAACCCAAAAGTTATAATTTATTCGTCGGTATATTCATTTATTCGAATTTTGAATGTCTTACACAAATTTTAAGCTTCTCAATTTACAAAGCAAATGGTGTTGAAATAAGTTTTAACGGATTTTTAAGTGAAATTTTATATAAATAAATATTTGTTACACTCATTTATTTTAACAAATTTTAAATGAGTTTTAAGTGAACTTTTAATAGAAATAAAACTAATTTTATCTTATATTACTATTCAAATCCATTTTATATTATATGTATGATTCAAATTTGTTTACATTAAAATATAAAAATATCTATTCTATTAATCCCAGTTCTAATTACAACATATATATTTATTAAATTATATAGGTACAAAATATTTTCTAAATTTGTTATATAAAGGGCGGGTAATATTTATATTAAAAAATATATTAAATTAATATAGTTATCAAAAAATTATATTAAATTAAATTTATATTAAACACAAATAGGATTATAAAAATTACAAACTAAAAAAATATATTTCTCCAAAAAATTAAAAATAAAATATACCCACCCTTCAGAATCTAGTTAGCGATTAAAAGTTAAGATTCCAACTACATGCAGTGAAAGTTAAATGAACATGTTGCATCAACCTCGTAACAAACATGGTGATGCTTTAATACGAGTTGTCTGATTTGCTTTACAGTTTGAGACATCCAACATTTATAAATTTGAAATTTAAAATTTAAAATGTCAATACTAATCAAGAACAACTCCAAAATCGAGGCTTTTATGCAGCAGAAAACACACTCGAACATACACCTCACAAAATATTATTAGACAAAGATCTGGAATAAATCTTAATAATGTTAATACCAAAAAATATCTACACACCACCAGTACAGTAATAAGTGTGTTTTCTCCCAAAACACAATAAATCTGCCACGTGTACATTCCAGATTCATCACAGTACACGTACGTGATCCTTCAGCAAAACTTATAATCAACCAAGCAGATACACGTGTACATTTCTGGGTGCTATATAAACCGCTCCGAGTAGCGAGAAAGCAACAGATAAGCACAAACAAAACAATCCTCTTCATTTTGTTTCAAACAAAAAAAAACCATCCGTCTTGTTTCGCTAGTGTTCCCTGTAATGGCTAAGAGAGAACAGAATCTGCGACGGTGAAGAAGACTCCTATGGCGTCAAAAGAGAAACCAAAGAAGCTGAGAAAACCCAAAACCACCACTCATCCTCCATACTTTCAGGTAAAGGAAGAAGATATTTCATTATGTTTTCTTGAAAAAATATATTTTGTATGTTTCTACTTCTGTTTCTTTATTGATGAAGATGATCAAAGAGGCTCTGATGAACCTGAAAGAGAAGAATGGGTCAAGCCCTTACGCTTATAGCAAAGCAGATAGAGGAGAAATACAAGCCTGTACTTCCCGAGAATTTCCGTAAAACACTTTCTCTGCAGCTTAAAAACTCTGCCGCTAAAGGTAAGCTCGTGAAGATCAGAGCTTCATACAAGCTCTCAGAGACCACCACGAGGACAACGAGGCAGCAGCAGAAGAAGAAGAAGACAAGATGGAGACTCGGTCGAAGAAGACTCTGACCAAGCCAGAAATGGTGACGAAGAAGAAGAGGAAAGCAAAGAAGCCAAGACAGCTTAAGTCGATCATGTCTCCAGGTTCTAAGAAGGTCTTGAGAGCTTCCGCTTCTTGATCAACAAGAAATATTAGATGAGGGTGTGTAAATATGAAGAATAAGGGTTTTCAACTCTGTAAAATAGTTGACTCTGTTTTTGGTATGGTGTGTCTCCTTCTTTAGGGCTTTTATAAGGGTAAACAGTCTTGGTATGTATAATAACTACGTACTTTTCAATATAATATATGCCATAGTTAGTGGTTGTATAGCCTTACGACTGTGGAGAGACACCTTACCCGTCTCGTCTCTTAGAAGTTAGACCCCACGTACCTAATACAAATTCGCCAGAATCCACGGCCACGAGATTAAAAGTCACACTCTACCAGGCATCCATGTACAGGCACATAGACAAAAGTAAACAAAGAGTGCTAGGTTGTTTCCACGGTTCCATATGACCACTTTAGTGCAAGGTTTGTTTCCGTACAATTCTCGTAGCCTCTGCTCTCTCTGACAACTCAGTGCAGGAGATAATCTCAAGGGGTTTTCAATTTTAAAGGAGATTGTGGATTCTATATCCCATCAATAATGTAATCTAAGAATAGATGTATAAATGATATGAGAATTTCCTATTAATATCAAAGAATAAACAAGAGTTCGGTCGATACCTAGAACTAGAGATGTTTGTCTATACATGTCCTCTAAACGAATATCTTTCTTTGTGTGAGTATGTGATTCTGACGTCTTTTATTTATATTGACACGCGTTTTATATTCTAGCGAAATCATTAATATTGCTTAATGGACTGAGTCTGATTTTGATCTTAGCTCATAATTGGTATGTGCTAAGTTCATCTTTAACAATGGTCCCAGTTCGTCAAGTGCTAAAAATTAGGTCCGGACCGGATGTTGTTTGGAGAAAATGACACAATCTTCTTCTCTATATAAGTAATGTTTGGTTGTGGTATTTTTATTTATTTATTGACTCCATCTTTTGGAGGAACAAAGTAAATCTCTCTTTCTTGTCCTTATATTTTTATTTTGTTTGGTCTCCTTCTTTTCTCTCTTTGCTGACATTGTCTTTAGATAAATGAGACTTTTTAGTTTAGGGCGATTTGAATCTAGCATGAGCCGATTTGGAAGGCTAAGGTGCAAGGTCGTAGCCGATCTGGGTTGAAAGGAGTTGTTGAGGTTGGGCTGTGATAGAGGTGAGGTCGTCTTCGGTGACACCATCTGAGCTCGTCGCGGATGGCTCGAATAAAGTGCAGTCAACTTCAGAGGCGGGGGATGAGCACGTTGAAGAGCATGGCTCTGTGTGTGGGAGATCGAGCCTGGGGGCATCGTGAGGCGTGGGCAGAGAATCTGAGGTCTTCGACGAGCAAGGAACTGTGCGTGGGAGATTCGGTCAGAGGTCATCGCGAGAGCTCGGCGTAGACCCGAGGTCGTTAACGAGCATGGCGCCGAGGGAGAAAACGTGGGAGGATGGCGTCTGTCCGATAGGATTCGAGGGCGTCGGGCGTATTGACGGAGAGCTTGAGGTCGTCGAAAGGGTTTGGTCAGAGATTTTTGGTGAGGATCTGAGGTCGTCATCGTTGGCCTTCGACGGAGAGGTTCCAAGGACGTCTTCGTCGGGGCATAAAGGGTGCCCAAGGTCATCTTCGTCGAGGCGTAAAGGGTGCCCAAGGTCATCTTCGTAGGGTTCCCAGGTCGTTGAAGGTAGTAGCTTGTTATGGTGGCAGGGCATTTGAGGGCGTAAATCGTCGTAAAATTTTGGTTGGGAATTCTTTGGTTCCGGAGGTCTTATTGCGAAGGGTAATAATAAATGAGCTGACTCGTCGATTGTGATGAAGGGTTGAACTTATTGTTGGCGGAAAGTGCTTTGATTGTTGACGAACAAATGACTACTTTGACTGAGGTGAGAGCATAATTTGGCGATGATTTGAATAATTTCTTTGGTGAGATGGAATTTTTATCTGAGCAAGAGAATGATGGACAGGAGATCGAGTCCGCAGGTGATGATGAGCGAATTCTTAAGAGAAATGTTTGAAGCACAAAAGCAGGTTGTCGGTGGGCTTGCAGATGATCTGAAGAGGGATGAGTAGGTCGTCGCAGCGGTCCCTAGTTCTTCTATGGTGCTTGGAGGTGAATGTGATTGGTGATGTTCGGCAGGAGATCGGATTTGAGCGAGTTAGTATCGGGTATTGTTTGACGAGCTGAGACTGTTTTTCTGATGGATGAGACTTTTGGGGAAAATTTTGATTCCGGGTTCATATTTTATAATTTTGAGATCGCCTTCAGTGGCTTTTGGCTTCTTGGTGACAATTCCAGATTAGTCTGATTGGTTGAACCTCTAGTGGAGAGGTCTGTTGGGGTATTTATCAAGAACATCAACGAGCGCTGCAAGCAAATTCTACTCGCAGTTGGGGAACCGCCGTTAGATATACTAGTTCGTCGAGTGATGATGAGCAAGACGATGATGATGATGATATTTTGCACTGGGGGTGACGGAAGTCTTGGTGATGATCATAGGGAGTGTGGGTGTAGATGATGAGCATGATGATCAAACTGGCTCGATGAACTAGCAGTCACTTGTGAAGGTCAGGATGGTGTTGATGCAAATGATGAGCAAGATGATGTCGAGATGGTCGATGAAAAAAAGAGTTGCCAGCGGGATTGGGATGGTGGTCACGTAGATGATCAGCATGATGATGTTGGTGTCCGGAGACGACCAAGGAAGTGTTGGTATGGACTGCGAGCAAGAAGATTGCGATTGGGAGAATGTTGGCGGTGATAGTCAGAGCGCTAATGCTAGTTTTGCGGACATTTTGGAAAATATTAAAAAGGGAGTGTTGCCGCTTCTTCTTATGCCGATTCGTTTGGTGTCTTTGATGGTTGTGAGAAGAAAAAGAGGGAAAAGACCAAAAAAGTAAAAAAAAAAAGGATGGGCAAACAAGTTTTACATGCCCTCGTCTTGATCATCCATGGATTCGTTTCCAATTCTTGTTACTGATGATAAAGTTGAGTGGATTCTGGCTAATTGTTGTCGCGGCGGTGAGGTAGAGGTGTATATTCCCGATTCAGATAAGCGTCCATGCACAGTGCCTGATGGTTGGAATTGCGTCTACGACTTTTGGTTCAGTGAGTATCATTTGTGGTTTCCGTTCCCAAAGTTGTTGCTGGCGTATTGTGATGCACATCGCGTTGCTGTTTCCTAGATGACACCTGGCGCTATCAGAAATATAGCCGCTGCTCTTTATTTTGCTGCGAAGATTGATGTGCACATGAGTCTTGATCTTTTTGAGGATATTGCAAGCATCACTCGATGTGACAAGACAAATGAGTTTTTCCATGTATCCATGAGAGCTACACATGGCGTAGTTACTTGTGGTGGTTTTATTCATACTTTGTCAAATTATCTTGTAAAGTATAAAATTTTATATATTTTTTAATTAATAGATAATTTTCTGAACAAATATAAATATTTTTTTGTTTCTTTCCTCAAACGGTTATTCCATTAACAAAAAAACATATATACTAATCTATATGTTTTATATTTTATAAATATCATTTTCATTACATATGTGATTAAAAAAAGAAATTCATATTAAAATTTAAATTAAAGGCTTATTAAAAGAAAATAATAATAATTATCCAGTAATGGTAATTAAGTATAGTTTATAGTTCATTAAAATTATATCTGATTTCATGTTAGAAATAAATATGATATTAGATGATCAGTTTATACTGTTTAAAATTAATCATTTGATCAAAACTATATTTATCACACCCAAAGCCTCACCCCTTAATGAAACATTTTTGGTTATTTTGATTCTTCGATGCTATACAGTGACAAAAAAGTTAGGAATATCCTAGGATATTTCTATAGTAAAAAATACAAAATATCTTGTAATTTTTAAAATATGTAGATATATATATATATATATATATATATATATATATATATATAATATATTTTCACAAAACATATTTTTAAATTTATGAATATACAGAAATTATTTTTAAAAATAATAATATTTTAGAAAATAAAAATAAATATTAAAACTTTAAAAAATATTTCAAGAAAACATTTTCGATTTTCAAAAAATACATTTGAAAAAAATCTATTTTTTATAAAAAAAAGTTTGAATTTGAAAAACATATATTTTGAAAGAAGATTTATTATTATTATTTATTATATTTTCTTTATTATATTTATTATGTATCTAGGGTATAAAAGTTTTTTTGCCTCTTTAATGAAACATTTTGGTCATTTTCTTCGTTGAATGCTCTTTTTGTGCCAAAAATTTTTAAAATGTTTATTTGAGAGATTTTCCATTTTATTTATCTTATTTGGGAAATATTAAGAATTATAAAATTTAATAATTTTTTTAAAAAAAATCTATATGTTTACATTTTAAAATAGCTCTAAAAACTACAAAAATAGTCTTCACAGAGAAAATGACCAAAATAGGTTTTATAAAGGGTGTAAATATACACTTATATCCCTAGGGTTAACCAATATAAATTTATGTGGTGGAGTTTCGGAGGTGAGGTTTAGGGTTTTAATTTCAAAATAAAAAGGCAATTTCAGTCATTTTTTTCTTGGTGACAAAAACTTAAAAAGACTATTTGAGAGAATTTCTTTTTAAAATATTTCATTTTTATTATTTATTTTCTTTTATAAAAATAATAATTAAATACTTTTAGGAAATAAAATATTTGTTATTAATTGCAAGAAATATAATATTTTTAGTTCGTTAAAGTGAGAATTAATGTGAGTTCGACACATAGAAAAGTGATTTCTCAAATAATATTATAGAGATAAGTTAGATATAGTCAATGGACCAGTCATGTCTAAGGTTCTCTGCAAAAATAGGCGATTGTCAGATCTAAAAGTTTGACCCGCGCAAGAGACAAAAACTATTGTAAGTTTACCTACTACGCAAGGAAGAATACTCTACACTTTTGGTGGTATTTTAAGATTACAAACTCCGTAGAACAAAACTTTTTCTAGTGTTCTTGCTAAGTATTTGACGCTCCTCTCAAGTTACGATATCAAACCTACAATAACCAATATCGTCAAAGTCCTCTCTTTGTCTTCTTTAGCTGTGTCCTAAGCTTTTGTGTGGAATCTCTCAACTCGGAAACATGAGTTTGCAGCCAAGCCTAATCCGTAGAGGAGGATCTTCGTCCTATGCAAGGAGTCCGCTGGATCTGGAAGTGGAAGAAGAGATCATTCGTCTACTAGCATCTGACCTAACAGCTACAACAGAACAGTTTAAAAGAACTCTAATTGGAAGAGTTTTTCATATTGGTGGACGTAGTGTGGAAGAAATGATATTTGTTCTCTCGAGAGCTCTTATCTGGAATGTGGAGGGCAGAGTGCGAGGAGTGAACTTGGGTAATGGTCCGCTTTCAGTTTGATTTAGACAAGGAGGATGACCTGCTCATGGTCTTAAACAAGAGCCCATGCCACTTTAAACCATTGGAACTATGCTCTGGAACGCTATGAACCATCTATAAGTGAAAACTTCCCTAATACAGTCACTTTCTGGATTAAAATCACCCGCGGTTCATGTCCATTTTTGGAACGATGGCACCTTCAGTGAAATCGCAAAAGCTTTGGGGAAGCTAGAGGCCATTGATGAGAATAATGTTTGACTCCAAATAGCCATAGACGCTGATAAACCTCTTAAATTTGAGTCAAGAATGGGCTTCCCAAATGGAGAGGTAGGAAAAGTCTGCCTGACGTATGAGGGACTTAGTCGCCACTGCTTCTCTTTTAAACGTTTCTCCAATGACATATACTCTTGTCCGGAGATTTCTCTATAGGAACAAGAGCATAAAATAAAGGAATACTTGGAGCTAAACCCAACATGAACACAATCACTTTCACTTTAAGCTCTAATGGACTGCTAGGAACAACATAAACAAAAATCCCAACAATAAGAGACCTCGCTCTCCTAGTGGTGATTCTACCAGAGATCCCCATCTCTTGCTGTCTATCATGGATCATTCAGAGGTGAAGCATTTTAAGGAATCACAGAACTACTGAACCTCCAAACCATATTCAGACATGAGCTGCCCTTCGAAGACTATGGAGAGCAGGAGAGATCATCAAAAAGATCGATTCCTACAAAAGTATCACAAGGAAAATGTGTGGAATCGTCTGGAGGGAAATGAGAAAAGGAGACCAACTGCAGCTACTTATCGCCCAAAAAAGCTCGATAGAACGTCACAGAGGATATGAAGCACATAATATGAAGAATAGAAATAACTCTCATCAGTGTCATATTTTCCAACAATTTTTGAGACCTATAACTTAGTTATGATGAGAAAAGTAACAGTCATTTTTATGACTGTCACTAACTCAAGGCACCCAAGAGAAACACCTCAGAAGAAACGAACTTGCAACAAAAAACTTCAGGTGTACTTCTAGGACGTAGTAGACTCGGTGGTCAGGGGAATGGGGTTCTTGTGGTCCACAACCATGAGACAGCAGAAGAGAGACAAAAGCGCCTCAAGGGCAGAGGCCTTATGTATCCTGATTCCAATGAGAAACCCGTCTTTCTGCTTTGAAGATAATTCCTAAGGCTCTCCTAACTAGATATAGAGGCAAAAGACAGAGAGACATGCTCACCAACCTTGGCTCCCAGGTCTGTCTTACAATGTCTTAGACTTAAGAATGGAACTGAGGATCCTAGTCTAGAGTTAGAAAAATTATGGAATCAGACCACCTAGAAAACATGGTTTTGACTAGGGAGGAAGAAGCTGAAGTAGATAAACTTGTGGATGAGTTTGTTGATGTTGTTATGGGTGATACTATGATGAAAATTGTTGATTTTCTCGTATATGATCATGGTTTTGATGCAGATATTATAGACCCTATTGATAAATGATTTTATTCTATCATAACCAAAGTAATATAGATGAGTGTCAATCCAATTGTAAGTGACCATGATGCAATGAGATTACAAGTATAAGATTAATCTAAGTGCAATCAATTTTGATGAGAGAATGAAAGTAACAAGAGCAAGCAAGGGGTAATAACTAAAGTTTTAAATCAATTGAGAATGAAGGAACCCATGGGCAAGGGTATTGATTTGGGTGACTAAGATCCAATCTAGGATATTAACATAAACAAGCAATCAAGTTCTATAATAAGTCTAGACACAACCATTAAACTAATTCTTTGTCAAATAGACGTTCATTTGCAATCAGTCACTAAACATCAAATGTCTTTAGTTCAGTTAAATCAAACAATCATTAAGAACAAGTTTATTAACTATCTAAGCTTCCCTAACATCAGTTGTCATTGGCTAAGCGAGCAAGGAGCAATATCACTTTGATTATTACATTTCATCAAACACCTTTCAGACATGAAATGTCTAAGTATCTAGATCAAAGTGATCAAGTCCAATCTAGCATTAGGAACAAGAGATATGCCTAGAACATGAATGAACTAACACTAAACATCCTAATTCATCACCTAATCACCCCGAATCCCCCAAACCCATGAATTCTAAAAGTAACTACTCACTAATAGACATGATGAACTTCAAAATCATGGATGATTCAAAGTTTATCATGCTTAGTGATCAGGATAATCAATAAACACAAACCAGATGGATCAAATGAAGAACTAAAGTTTGAATCTTTCACCAAAAGAGTATATGTTTTCTGACAAAAACTAGATTAACCTTAAAATTAGGTTTAAAGAGTATATATAGTAACTTGAAAACGAACTGGGTCAACCCAACAAACCTGGGCCAACCCATAAAAAATACAGCTTTTGCGTCCCTAGCGACATGTCTATCCCGCTACAAGAAGGTCGCTAGGAAACTTAGTCGCCACAATGCTTTGAAGAACCTATAGCGACCTCGCCTGGTTGCTACGTATGTCGCTACGGCGTCCTCAGATTCTCGTAGTGACCTCTCGTGGTCGCTATGATGAGGTCGCTACAACACTTGGTCGATTTTGGTGGGGATCTCGTAGCGACCTCGTCTGGTCGCTATGGTGGTCGCTACAACCCACATAACTTCTTCTAGTGACCTCTTCTGGTCGCTATGACACTTAGGCAGGAAAAACTTGCTTATGCCCCAAACTTCTCCTTCTTGGCCTCAAATGTCTTCAAACGCACCAATAAAGATCTTACAACACCAGATATAGACAAATGCAATGCAATGTAACCTAAACATGTCTAAATGCTAGTCTAATAGATCAAAATGTACAATGATAAATGACCAAAACAATGCAAATATGCAAGACATCAACCATATCCCAGCTCTCTCAAAAAAAATTTGAGATAAATGCGAGACCAAATAAGGCCCATAATCGAAAAATGGCAAAGCTTCAAGTGTGCAAGTCAATGCGGCTCAGCCAAACATCCTCAAACAGGAGAAGAACAAGAATATTGGTCTAGTCAGGAACTTGCAAGCACCCAAACAATTGGGGCAATCCTTGGTGGTGTCGAAGAAAAAAGAGAAGTCTCTCCCAGCCCAAGTTTAAAAGGCGGTCGAGCATCAAAATATATGAATGCATTAAGAGGACGACTTTCCTTGAAAAAGCAGAAAGGCTTGGGGATTATTAAATAAAATATTTCTCTCATACTTTCCCTTGCATTGAGGTGTTTCCATCTGCTAAAAGTACAATTTTGTATTCTGTTTCAGGTTCGGTGGGTTTGCAAAAACCACCTAGTAGGAAGATATGAATACCATCTACTGGAATTTCAAGGGCCAGGAGCCTACTTGACCAGGCAGCATCTCCGGGAGTTGCACCATTTTTTCGCACCTTCTTTTCTTTCTCTTTCTGAAACGAAAAACACTTGTTCTTTTTTTGAAAGACTTTCAAGTTTCTTTTGGTTATAATAAATTGATCACCGTGGAACCGGAAGGTTGAAGTGGTGGACTAGCACTTTTATATGGATTCTTATGATGTGTCGATTCTGTATTTAGATAAACACATGATTGATATTGCAGATACTATTGAGGGACACAAAGTATTTATGACCTTTGTTTATGGCGATCCCGTCGTTGAGTGTCATGACTATTTGTGAGAAAGATTGACCCTTATGAGTTCCACTAGAACCGACGTATGGTGTATGTGTGGATACTTTCATGAGATCATTACAACCACGAGAAGCAAGGAGGAAGAAAAAGACATGAGACGTCTTTCCTTGCTTTAAAATATATGTTGGCTGATTGTTGAAATGGTGGAATTTTCATTACAAGGAAAACCCCATGTCATGGATGGGTTATCTAAGATCCAGAAAAAGTGTAATGTAGACTAAGATTGAACAATAGGTAATAAGAGTGGGCACCATATTTTACCAATGTGGAGTATATGAAGCTATGAGGCTCTGATCATCGTTCTGCCCTAGGCTCGTATCCAATCAAACTCAGTTATATTATGCCGAATCTTAAATTTGGATAGAAGATGGATAGATAAGGACGGTTTAAAGAAAGCGACTGAAGAGGGATGGTGACCAGAGGAGGTCAATAATAACCGTCCTCTACATATTAAGTTGTGTGACGTAAATTGAGCAATATCTCAATGGAAAAGATCAAATCATCAAGGGAACATAATGAGAGGAGCCAAACCGACACAAGTGAAGAACTCTAGGAACCTTAAATTTAACCTCTTGCACAGCCTTCCAAGACAGAGAAAATTTATGGAGGCAGAAGAGTCGTAACCCTGGTTAAAGGATGGAGATAGAAATACAAAGTTTTTTCCATGCCACTAAGTAAACAAAGGGAGATCTCGGAATCGTATTGACATTACTTAATAAAACATGGTAGTTGATAGGCTGAAGCGAAGAGGACATAGAAAGATTGCTTGCAGAATATTTTCAAAACCTTTTTACTTCCTCGGAAGGTGGGAGATTTTGAGGGAAGCTCTCTGGTATATTACTGTGAAAGTGACAGCCATGAATGCGGACTTTAACAAAAATCCCAACAAGATGGAGAAATCAAGGAAAGCCATTAAAGATATCAAATCCGGATAAGGCACCCCAGGATTGGACAGCATGACAAGTCTTCTATCAACGATTTTGGGAGGTTACAGAAAAAGAAATAATAGCAATGGTGAAAAAATTTGTTTGATTCAAGTGTCTTTGATCCACAGCTAAACCAGAAGAACATTTTCCTGATTACCCAAGACAAAGAGGCCGCGAGAAATGGCATAATTACGGCCTATCAGTCTTTGCAATGTCAGCTACAAGATCATCTCAAAGATCTTATTATCATCTCCAAAGAAATGACATAATTAATAGCAATGGGTGAAAATTTTGTTGATTTAAGTGTCTTTGATCCACGGCTAAACCAGACGAACAATTTCTGATACCCAAGACAGATGAGGCCGCGAAGAAATGGCATAATTACTGCCTATCAGTCTTTGCAATCTCAGCTACAAGGTCATTCTCCAAAAATCTTATTATCTCGGCTGAAAAAATCTCCTCCTGAAGCTGATCTCGGAGACCCAATCCGCCTTTGTGGCGAGACGGACTCATATCTGATAATATTCTTGTAGCATTAAAGAGGCTTTCCACGCTCTTCGAACAAATCCAATGTGTAAATAAAAAGTTTGTGGTGCGATCAATACCGACATGAGTAAAGCCTATGATCGGGTAGAATGAAGCTTCCAATGAAGCACTTTTATTATAAATGGGCTTGCAGAAACATTGGTCTCTGAATTCTTTGATATGTTTCATCAGTTTCATATCAAGTTCTTCTAAATGGCGAACCGAAGGACAAATATTACAACCAACTTAAGGATTGTGGCAGGAATATCCCTTATCCCTTTCCTATTTATTTTATTGACAGAAGCTCTCATCTCTCAGATGAAAGGGGCGAAAGAGGAAGGAAGGATCACGGGTCTAAGATCGCTAAGGCTAGTCCGAGAGTATCACATCTCCTCTTTGCAGTTGATAGCCTTTTTTTCTATAGAGATGATGTCCAGAATGTGCTGAGTTAATGCGGGATTATTAAACTGAATAGGAGGGCTTCGGGCCAACAGTTAAACCCCCAAAAAATCCTCTATTTGTGTGGCGGAAAATTAGAACATGACATAAAAGGAGAACTAAACAAAGACTTGGTATCAAAAGGAAGGTGTAATGGGGGTGTATCTCGGGTTACCTGAGAAAATTTGTGGATCTAAACACCAATTTCGTCGCTTTCATCAGGGATCTTCTTAAAGACCGAATTAACTCCTTTCGACAAACTCTTGTAGAAATGAGGTAAAGAAGTCTCCTAAAATCTATATCCCAAACTCTCTCTACTTATGTGATGTCATGTCTCCTCCTACAAAAAGATCATAAATAAATTATAATGTGCAATTGAAAAGTTTTTAATGGAATACAAAAGCCAGAATCGAGGACTCACAGGATAGCCTAGGATAACATCTGCATATCTTTCAATAAATGGGTTAGATCCATAGATATCTCATGAATTAAGCTGGCTTTACTAGCAAGCAATTGTGGCGGCGTTTTTACCATCCTAATTCTTTGCCCACTCGAGTCCTAAAAGGAGATTACTTCCGACATACTAATCTCGTGAAGTCAAATCTTCAACTCCACATCCAATGGGTGGAAGAAGTATATTAAGCACACAGACCTGCTACGATATAGGCTTAAGAAAGACAATAGGGTTGGGTCGCAATACACGATGTGGGCTGGTTCCGTGGATTCCCGTTGACCCCTACAAGACCGGCCTTAGACTTAGGCGTTTACCATGATCAAGATCTACTGTTAGCCACCTTATGAAGAGACATCGGAAAAATGGAGAGTGACATCCTTGAATCCTTGATTGATCCATGAGATATTACGTTTAAAAACAGAGTATATGTGCTAGTTACTTTGGCAAAGAGGACGGTTTCTGATGGATTTATACGAAGTCGGGCCAATACACAGTCAAATCCTGGTATAATCTGGCATCACTACTCAGGAATATAAGATGGTAAAACAAGTCTCCGAGCCAAGCAATAATCTCCTTACAGCCATGATATGGAAGTTGAAGACACTATTCTGGCATCACAACTCAAGGAAGATAAGATGGTAAAACAAGTCTCCGAGCCAAGCAATAATCTCCTTACAGACATGATATAGAGTTGAGACAACTGCAAGATCAAACACTTCCAATAGCCCGGCTTGCAGATAGACACTGTAGAACGAATTGCACTTTCTCTAGGAAATAATAAACGCATTGTCTGTTTAGTTTATACCACCTTCGCTCTAGACCTGGCTCTCTCGGATATATCTCGCATCCAGGATCTTTCCCGAGTGGTTCAACGGTGAAAATCTTTGACTATCTACTTCTCTGAGTAAAACAAGTGGGAGCTCCTGCGAATGTATTGCACTATTCCCATGGATTATGTGGTTCATTTGGAAAGCACAGAATTAGATGGTATTCAGCGGAAAAAATTCTCCCCATATACCATCAGCCATGCGACTCGAGAATAAGAAGAATGTTGAGTCATACAGTGTTATCAAATCATAAATCTCCACTGGTAGTGCCTATATGCAGAAATGAAGACATCTTGAATGAATCAACATTCCCTCGATGCCAAGTGATGCATCATGGTGAAAAATTCAAACGTTTTTTCAGGTGGTTTTGTTTTCGACTTTGAACCCAGGGTCTCATGGATATGGTTCTATTAGGATGAAACAAGTTATATTGGGATGAAACCAGGTTCTATCTACATTACATGCAGTTTAATATCTTGTGGTGTGCAATGAAAATCTCTTGCAGCTAGGTTTTACCTTGATGTCCTTTGAATCAGACTGTCTCGGCTTGTAAAGCCGATCAATGAAGAAGAAGAATTGACCAAATTTGGCTTCAGAATATAATGAATTCACTTATTTGGTTTCTGAGTTTACTGCTTTCTCTATTTATTTTATTGCGCCAAATTGTAATGTAAGAGCTGACCTCCTTGCTAAAGAAGCTCGTTCTGAAAACTCTATTTTCTCCCATGTAAACTCTTTCTAACCTTTTCGCCTTAGAATTAATAAAATATGGTGTTTGTGGTAAAAAAATAAAGTAAATATTGAAAATAATTCATTTAAGGAATCAGTCTTCCACAGAGACAAATTTTAGAAGATTGATTCACTTGATGCATAATTGATTAAAAATATTAATAAAAAGGGAAAGAAGGTGTTCAAAGTTGGAATAACTGGGACACAATAAGATTATTACCATTTTATCTAACAAATATATCTATGTTTTCTGTACTAATTTTCTATATAAATACTTTATAGGGACATGTGCACTCATATAATATTGTCCTAATTTCATCCTCTTACTTTAGGGCAAGAAGCTCACATTCTTCTCCCAATTAAACGACTTCTAGTATTTGGATCGCGTTTTCCTGCCTTTGGACAAAATAAAACACTTCTAATAAAATAGATATGTCTATATTTCAAGATATAGAAGAATTTAATTTATATTCTGACTACACACAAATTTATAAACAGAATCCTACACCCTAGATGAGGGGGGGGGGGGGGGGGGGGGTGGTTTCAACTATTCTACATATTGATTATAGAGACATACATCTAGAAACTATTGTTTTCAGACGAATATGTTGTAATCCTACTCTGTTAATCAATAAAATTATTCTTCATGCTTACTAACAACTTCATGTTTCCGTAGTATTATGAAAAAACCTTCTTTATTTTGCCTTAACATTTTGGTGCTAGAAAGTGGTATAATGGGACTACATGACAATGACCGGTGAGCATGAGTAAACCTTAGCCCCGCGGCTGCATCGCCTTGCAAGCTCAAATCAATTGCCAAGCAAAGGCAAATCACCGAGATGAGTCCACCCAAGAAGTAACAACATCCCCATGCATCATCTCAGAGTCATCTCAGAAATCGAAACTTGAAAAAGAATGGGAGAATATTCTAAGCAATTGACCAAGTGATATTACGTGTATACGCACACCAATTAACCTAATGTGTACACTACCACAATCGAATGGTATGATGTAGCCACTTTAGGATCGAATCCAAAGAGACCAATGGTTACACTTAATTTTGATTAGGATCAATATCAAGCTAAAATAATGAATGATTTTTAAACTGAGAATGTAAAAAGCAAGTAACAGATTTGGTTTGTGGTTTTCAGATTAAAGAGAAGCTATCCAAGGGTGGCTGATCTGGGAATAATCACTCGTGAGCCAAATAGTTATTCAAGCTTAATTAAGAGCAAGTCTAGAACTTGTAACACGCAATTAGATCATCCCACTCTCGTGGTGCTTCACTTTTTTTTCAATCAATATCAGCACCTAAACTTCCCGTTTTGGACTGAGACGTGAAGACAAACATTAAGATCAAGTTCAATTTATTCACAAAACACCCTAACATCTACTCTTGCTGGTTAGGGGTGTAAAGCTCATTCATGCTATGTCTAGCAATCTATTACACGGTTAATGAACATATTAAACCTAAGTTCATGCACTAAGTGATCAGATTAATGCAAGCAATAAGAACAACTATGAAAGAACAAAATCGATTTATAACTTATTTATGTCAAGCTCATGGATTTAACACCTAGACTAAGCAAGCCGACTACTCCGCCATGGAAAAAGAAAGAACAAAGATCATAATAGAAGAAGACATGAAATACTGCTGCCAATAAAAGAGAAATAGGTTCATGGGTTTCTCTCTAAATCGAGAGAGATGGCTTTCTCCCTTCTAAGGTAGCAAATCGTCAAGTATGAATCTTTAAGGTTGGTTTCTTGTGTAAAAGTAGTATAGAAAAATAATATAAATCAGAAAGATATATTGCAGGTCTCTGACGGTTACATGAGAGAAAATAGGGATGATTATGGCAAATCCCGAAAAATTAGAAGTTTCCTTAAAAATCTCTGCCACTGGGAGCAGTCAGTCGGTTTTGCTTCGTTCACTCGGGAACACCCGTCTGGTTTGCTCCTCATGGTTTTAAACCTCCAATTTGCATTTCTTTCTTCATGTGTCCCTCCTAGAGTCTTTTAACCTACTATATACCTGTAATGACTCACAATGACTAAATTGACTCGATAAATACCTTGAAAACACTTTATAAAATAATATACATAGTGTCAAAAATACAATATATCAATTCCCGAGACTTAGATCCTTGTTTTTCCTCAAAAAATGTTCAAGTATCAAGCACATGGAGAAATGTATGAAAGTGTGGGAACTCTCCAATTCTTGATAACCATACTTTAACCATGAATATCTAACCATACAAGCAAATAAACTAAGAAACACACCCTCACCAAAACCCCCACTGACTGATGTTCAAGATTGACTCCTTACTTTATATCTCAAACCTGCAAAAGTCACACTTTCCAGATAAAAACTCCTTACATTCAATTAAGAGTGGCGTGAACTTCTCATCAGATGCATTAGTCATGGTAGGCTGTTCTAGGAGTGAAAAAAGTCATTTAAATGTTTAAGTGGAGCCTAATCAGTGTTTAAGGGTTACCATTTCTTTATAGAGGATGCAGGATATCGCAAAAAAATTGCACAACCTCTACTCGTTTTCGCCTGTTCTCTTTGTCTTAGACAATTGCTCTGATCATCCGCCTGTTCTTTGTTCCTTCAACTCCGGTACCCACTCTTTTTCCCAACATTCCAGTGGCTCCATGTTTCTTTTCTTTCTTCCCATTCTCCATCACCCTTATTCTCATTTTTATTTGTTTTTTTAAAGAATATTGTGATGTGAAGAAGAAGGAGGTAATACATGATGGTTTTGATGTGTCACTGGTGGTCCTGATTGCACAACCATTCTGGTTCTCCACCCTGCTCTAGTGCGGTTCATGGTTATGGAGCGGCTGCTCCCCTTAATCTTTCCTGCTCTCCTCAACTAGTCTGATTTTCTGTAGCAGTAACGAGTAAGAGGATGTGTCGGTCATTTCCTCTCCGACCTTTTTGCACATATAGCACTGAAAAAACAAATGCATGAAGGTGGAATAAATGCTAAGGTGCAGGGTATGAACTAGCTAAAAATGAGCTAGCCATTCAGGATCAACAAGATGGATAGAAAGAATAAGAAGTCTTGAGTGTGTTCTCGTTCCTTGTCTAACGCCCATAACAAGAAGAATCGCAGTCAAGATTAGGTTTAAGTTAAATGGAGCTAAGTATTTTCAGTGTAACCTCAACAAACCGAAAGCTTTAGGAGAACCAAATAAGATAATGTTAGGGTGTTTTAGGTCCACATGTGTGTCTTTCGCTAATGCTAAGGTCACTGAATAAGATAAGCATGAGGTGGTTGGTGATCAACACATAATAAGGTTTTAATTCCCACAAATTTTGATTGAATCGATCCTAAAAACTGACTCAAAAGAAGGAAATGAGTTAGTAAACAACGAAGGCTCTCCCCCAAACTTACTTCACACCATCCCTGGTGTGGACATAAATTAGAGAGAAGGTTTTGATCTAGATACATACCTTCATGGAGTGGGTGCCCCCGAAAAATTTTGGGTTCTCCATCGTCAGATCTCCGCCTGGAGCAAGCCGCTCCTTTCAGAAGGATGGTTGCTCTGTTTCTAAAACCCAATTTTTTTGAATCATCTCGGGTTATGATTTTTGACCTGAGACTCAACAAACTAAAACCAAAATAAGTAAAAAGCAAATCCTAATGATATTTTACACTTACCAGTGGGTTACCTCCCACCAGGGGTTTGGTTTAAGTCACTAGCTTGACTTGGTGATAGGGTTCAGTCATGTTGAGCATGAGCGCTTGTTCCAAAACAAGCTCCACGATGAGACATGTTCAACTTCAAAACTCTACTCAACAACCCTTTAACAACAACTTCCCCTTTCTCTTTCAGCTTATGTGTGAGAATGGCTCTGGCTTTAGAGAACGGTTTAGAGGTACCTTTGCACTTTACCTCATACTCAATAGAGTTCTCATCCAACATGCGAGGTATCAAAGTCATTGTAGGATTACCCTTTCTCCTTTTCTTTGGACTTTATCTTTCACTTTCGCATTCTCCTTAAGTTTCTTGGTATCAGTGTGAGGATCTCTGTCTACGGCAACCTTGATCTCACTCTTTTCGCCAATCTCCTTCTTAGGAACAACCTTCAGCTTCTCTCCACAAACCACTGAGATGCAGGAGACGTGTAGTGTGGAAAATATGGTGGGAACAACCTTGTAGAAAACCTTCTTGTTGATGTTAGAAATGAGACTTTCTTATTAGGCATCTCGATGATTGCTCCCATAGTAGCCATAAATGTTATCCCAAAGATCAAGGGCATCTCATAATCCTTGTTCATCTCAAAAACTTGAAAATCAGTATGCAGAGTACAGTCCCCAACTTGGACATGAAGGTTGCGAATGGTGCCATAAGGGACTGTTGTGGAAGAGTTTGCAAAAGCCAGATTCGCCGGAGAAGGCTCATCATCCACAATGCCCAGCTCGTCTATAATCACCTTCGAAACAATATTCACACTTGACCTAGATTCACAAACAGATTCCTTGAATTCCCACTCCAGCGACGGAACATGGAAAAGTAAACTTTCCAAGGTCATCAACCTTAGGCATTACCTTCAGTGATGGTGTCAATTCTTCAGTAAAAAGTGCCTTAATTTCGTCTTGAGTCTCTCTTGCAATTTTTGAAGAACATATGTAATGGTCAAATCTCCCAAGCATGTTCAAATGGGATCTTTTTAGGAAGCCTTCTCACCAACTTCCTAAATTCAGCCAGCTACTCTAACTAATAGAATCCGTCATATGTTTATGTGGAATTGGATAAGGAACCTTAGGAACATAGACTCGAGTTGTTGGAGTCTCAGCAAGTTCGCTAAGAGCAGTCGCTTCAAAGCTAACATGGTGCTATGTTCTCTCTTCTGCCCCTAAAATAGTCTCAGCAAACAGCTGCTCTATTGCATTATAGTGCTCAGTCCTGGGATTTTCATATGTTTTTCCAGGGAGCGTCCCTTGCTGCCTCTTGAAACTCTCAGCTGTTTCAGCAATCTGAATGTCCATCTTTCTTATGTGACTCACAACAGCATCTTACTTGGAGTTTAGCTCAGTGAACATATTTTCCATCCTGGTGTTGATGTTTGTGGTGACTTAATTCATGCCTTACCTTGAATATAATGACCTTGCAACAACTGTTGCATCATCATACCCTGACCTTTCAGCTCATCTTGCGGATCGCTCGCGATAGCTGGAGCAGCTTGCTGATTGCTCTGCGGCTTCTACTGGTTCGTCCCTTGGTAATTGTTTTGCCCTTTGAACAAGAAGGCTTTACCCAGGAATTTCTGCGAGAAGGCTCTTTGATACCCAACATCATGTCTGGTTGTTCTGATTGGCGAGGTTTTGATTGTACCCCTGCCAATTAACATAGTTAAACATCATTTTTCTCTTCACCCTTTTCGCTCCTGCTGCAACCTCTTGTGTAGCCTGCTCAAGAGTTGTCTCTTCCATAAAAAAAGATTTGTCCTTGGTTGTTCTTTGACAGCTGATCAACCTTGGTTGTCAACTCGTCTATCTTCAAGGTGTTGACACTGTTCACCTTCTTGGAGCGGTCGCTCTCTTGATTCTTATTGGCTGAGATAGCTTCCATGTTCTCAATCAATTCAAACGCTCCTTCATTTGTCTGAGTCATGAAGTCTCCCTTGCTCGAAGAATTCAGAGCACTTCAGAATTTTCAGTCAACTCCATCATAGAAAATGCCCATGAGGTAAACATCATTTAATCCATGGTGAGGGCATTCTCTTTGTTAGTCATTGAAAATCTCCTATGCGTCGCAAAAAGGCTCATTAGTGAGCTTCCTGAAGGAGGAGATCTTGTTTCTCAATGCTGCAGTTTTTGCCTTTGTGTAAAAATGGCTTAGGAATGCTGATCGGACCTGCTCCCACGAAGTAAGAGAGCCGGTGGGGAGAGATTTCAACCACCGTGCAGCCTTTCCATCAAGAGAGAATGGGAATAACATGCACTTGATGTAGTCTGGTGGTACGCCATTTTCCCGAGTAAAGCTGTAGACTTGCTTAAGGCTTTCAATATGCTCCATCGGGATCTCTGCCGGGAGACCATGGACACTTTCCTCTGCACCAGAGCGATCAAAGCAGGCTTGATCTCGAACTCATGTCTGTTGCAGGGTGGAGGAGTAATGGCATAGCGCGTAGTAGGGAAGTTACACAAAAGGTTTCTCTGCCCAATCAGAGCAGCTTGTTCATGTTGTTGTTGCTGCTGCTCCGCAGCGAGTAGAGCAGCTTGTTGAGCAGCTTCCTGCTGAGCTTGGATGGTCTACTGCATTTGTTTTGCATATGTTTCATTGTAGCAGCAAGATCATCTGGATGGCCTTGATCACCCATGCTGGTGTTGTTTGACCTTTGTTGGTGTTGTTTGACCTTTGTTGTTGTTCGTTGGTTCTTTCTAACCTTGCCTACCTCCTGATTTGTAAGCGTTACTAACTCTCCTTGTGCGTTTCTCAGAGTATGTCTACTGGTCATGCAACCTGGAACATTAGCTGCAACAAAAAGGATAGAGCAAGTTAGAGGTCTTAAAACTAAATATATAAACGGTAAATAAAGGTAAAAAGCTGATCCCCGACAACGGCGCCAAACTGATATTACGTGTATACGCACACCAATTAACCTAATGTGCACACTACCACAATCGAATGGTATGTCGATGTAGCACTTTAGGATCGAAGCCACATAGACCAATGGTTACACTTTATTTTTTATAGGATCAATATCAAGCTAAAACAATGAATGATTTTAAAACTAAGAATGTAAAAAGCAAGTAACAGATTTGGTTTGTGGTTTTCAGATCAAAGAGAAGCTAGCCTAGGGTGGTTTGATCCCAGTGTAAAAACTTGTGAACCAAACAAATATTCAAGTTCAATTAAGAGCTAGTCTAGAACTTGGAGCACGCAATTAGATCAGCCTACTCTAGTGGTGCTTCACTTTTGTCAATCAATCTCAGCACCTAAACTCTCATTTGGACTGAGACGTGATGACAAACATTAAGATCAAGTTTGATTTATTCACAAACACCCTAACATCTACTCTCGTTGGTTAGGGATGTAAAGCTCATTCATGCTATGTCTAGCTATCTATTACACGGTTAATGAACAGATTAAACCTAAGTTTATGCACTAAAGATCAGATTATTGCAAGCAATAAGAACATCTATGAATGAACAAAATCGATTTATAACTTATTTATGTCAAGCTCACGTATCTAACACCCTAGACTAAGCAAGCCGACTACTCAGAAATGGAACAAGAAAGCACAAAGATCATAATAGGAGAAGACATGAAATACTACTGCAATAAAAAAAAGAAATAGGGTTCATGGGTTCTTCTCTAAATCGAGACAGATGGCTTTCTCCCTTTTAAGGTAGCCAATCGTCAAGTATGAATCTTTAAGGTCTGGTTTCTTGTGTAAAAGTAGTATAGAAAATAATATAAATCAGAAATATATATTGCAGGTCTTTGACGGCTGCATAAGAGAAAATAGGGATGATTAGGGCAAATCCCGATATATTAGAAGTTTCCTTAAAAATCTTTGCCGCCAGGAGCAGTCAGTCGGTTGCTCCGTTCACTCGGGAACACTGCGTCAGGTTGCTCTGATTGGTTTAAACGCAAGAAAAATCCAATTTGCATTCCTTTCTTCATGTGTCCTTCCTAGAGCATCTTAACATACTCCAGACCTGTAATGACTCAAAATGGACTAAACTGACTCGATAAAGATCTGAAAACACCTTAGAAAACATATGCACAATGTGTCAAAAACACAATATATCACCAAGGCGGTAAAGGCTATCAAAACTAGAAGTTGTGAAATTAGGTTTTCAAGAGGAAAACTCAGCCCTCAATACTATGGGAAAGAAACAACACAAATTCCAGATCTGAGTTCGTCTCATGCAGCCACTCAACACATTGGCTGGGAGGAGACATCACCACTCGACGGGCCCGCCACTGAATGGAGAATCGACAAAAGAGCCAGCTTCGCGAACAAAAACCATGTTAATCCAACCAAAGACAACAATGACTCCAACACAGATACATATAAACAGATGCAAGAAGCAGCCACGGTCAAGAAATC
>CAJHQP010007755.1:0-30584 GCA_905132765.1 Moricandia arvensis
TTTTATTAGTATCAAGAAGAAATTGCCAAATCTCCAAACAGGGTAAACTGGAATCACTTCGGTTAAAAGTGGGATAACTTCTTCATCATAACTCCTATGATCTTGATTCAACTTCAGGGTGATTCTACACTGATTTATGAGTCCAAATCAAGATTCTTACATCGTGATTCATTCTGGTTTTATTAGTATCAAGAAGAAATTGCCAACTCTCCAAACAGGGCAAACTGGAATCACTTCGGTTAAAAGTGGGATAACTTCTTCATCATAACTCCAATGATATTGATTCAACTTCAGGGTGATTATCCACTGATTTATGAGTCCAAATAAAGCTTCTTACATCTTGATTCATTCTGGTTTGATTAGAATCAAGAAGAAATTGCCAAATCTCCAAACAGGGTAAACTGGAGTCACTTCGGTTAAAAGTGGGATAACTTCTTCATCATAACTCCTATGATATTGATTCAACTTCAGGATGATTCTACACTGATTTATGAGTCCAAATCAAGCTTCTTACATCGTGATTCATTCTGGTTTTATTAGTATCAAGAAGAAATTGCCAAATCTCCAAACAGGGCAAACTGGAATCACTTCGGTTAAAAGTGGGATAACTTCTTCATCATAACTCCTATGATCTTGATTCAACTTCAGGGTGATTCTACACTGATTTATGAGTCCAAATCAAGCTTCTTACATCGTGATTCATTCTGGTTTTATTAGTATCAAGAAGAAATTGCCAAATCTCCAAACAGGGCAAACTGGAATCACTTCGGTTAAAAGTGGGATAACTTCTTCATCATAACTCCAATGATATTGATTCAACTTCAGGGTGATTCTACACTGATTAATGAGTCCAAATCAAGCTTCTTACATCGTGATTCATTCTGGTTTTATTAGTATCAAGAATAAATTGCCAAATCTCCAAACAGGGTAAACTGGAATCACTTCGGTTAAAAGTGGGATAACTTCTTCATCATAACTCCTATGATCTTGATTCAACTTCAGGGTGATTCTACACTGATTTATGAGTCCAAATCAAGCTTCTTACATCGTGATTCATTCTGGTTTTATTAGTATCAAGAAGAAATTGCCAAATCTCCAAACAGGGCAAACTGGAATCACTTCGGTTAAAAGTGGGATAACTTCTTCATCATAACTCCAATGATATTGATTCAACTTCAGGGTGATTCTACACTGATTTATGAGTCCAAATCAAGCTTCTTACATCGTGATTCATTCTGGTTTTATTAGTATCAAGAAGAAATTGCCAAATCTCCAAACAGGGTAAACTGGAATCACTTCGGTTAAAAGTGGGATAACTTCTTCATCATAACTCCTATGATCTTGATTCAACTTCAGGGTGATTCTACACTGATTTATGAGTCCAAATCAAGCTTCTTACATCTTGATTCATTCTGGTTTTATTAGTATCAAGAAGAAATTGCCAAATCTCCAAACAGGGTAAACTGGAATCACTTCGGTTAAAAGTGGGATAACTTCTTCATCATAACTCCTATGATATTGATTCAACTTCAGGGTGATTATCCACTGATTTATGAGTCCAAATCAAGCTTCTTACATCGTGATTCATTCTGGTTTTATTAGTATCAAGAATAAATTGCCAAATCTCCAAACATTGTAAACTGGAATCACTTCGGTTAAAAGTGGGATAACTTCTTCATCATAACTCCTATGATCTTGATTCAACTTCAGGGTGATTCTACACTGATTTATGAGTCCAAATCAAGCTTCTTACATCGTGATTCATTCTGGTTTTATTAGTATCAAGAAGAAATTGCCAAATCTCCAAACAGGGTAAACTGGAATCACTTCGGTTAAAAGTGGGATAACTTCTTCATCATAACTCCAATGATATTGATTCAACTTCAGGGTGATTCTACACTGATTTATGAGTCCAAATCAAGCTTCTTACATCGTGATTCATTCTGGTTTTATTAGTATCAAGAAGAAATTGCCAAATCTCCAAACAGGGCAAACTGGAATCACTTCGGTTAAAAGTGGGATAACTTCTTCATCATAACTCCTATGATCTTGATTCAACTTCAGGGTGATTCTACACTGATTTATGAGTCCAAATCAAGCTTCTTACATCGTGATTCATTCTGGTTTTATTAGTATCAAGAAGAAATTGCCAAATCTCCAAACAGGGTAAACTGGAATCACTTCGGTTAAAAGTGGGATAACTTCTTCATCATAACTCCAATGATATTGATTCAACTTCAGGGTGATTCTACACTGATTAATGAGTCCAAATCAAGCTTCTTACATCGTGATTCATTCTGGTTTTATTAGTATCAAGAATAAATTGCCAAATCTCCAAACAGGGTAAATTGGAATCACTTCGGTTAAAAGTAGGATAACTTATTCATCATAACTCCTATGATCTTGATTCAACTTCAGGGTGATTCTACACTGATTTATGAGTCCAAATCAAGCTTCTTACATCGTGATTCATTCTGGTTTTATTTAGTATCAAGAAGAAATTGCCAAATCTCCAAACAGGGTAAACTGGAATCACTTCGGTTAAAAGTGGGATAACTTCTTCATCATAACTCCAATGATATTGATTCAACTTCAGGGTGATTCTACACTGATTTATGAGTCCAAATCAAGCTTCTTACATCGTGATTCATTCTGGTTTTATTAGTATCAAGAAGAAATTGCCAAATCTCCAAACAGGGTAAACTGGAATCACTTCGGTTAAAAGTGGGATAACTTCTTCATCATAACTCCAATGATATTGATTCAACTTCAGGGTGATTCTACACTGATTTATGAGTCCAAATCAAGCTTCTTACATCGTGATTCATTCTGGTTTTATTAGTATCAAGAAGAAATTGCCAAATCTCCAAACAGGGCAAACTGGAATCACTTCGGTTAAAAGTGGGATAACTTCTTCATCATAACTCCAATGATATTGATTCAACTTCAGGGTGATTCTACACTGATTTATGAGTCCAAATCAAGCTTCTTACATCGTGATTCATTCTGGTTTTATTAGTATCAAGAAGAAATTGCCAAATCTCCAAACAGGGTAAACTGGAATCACTTCGGTTAAAAGTGGGATAACTTCTTCATCATAACTCCTATGATCTTGATTCAACTTCAGGGTGATTCTACACTGATTTATGAGTCCAAATCAAGCTTCTTACATCGTGATTCATTCTGGTTTTATTAGTATCAAGAAGAAATTGCCAAATCTCCAAACAGGGTAAACTGGAATCACTTCGGTTAAAAGTGGGATAACTTCTTCATCATAACTCCAATGATATTGATTCAACTTCAGGGTGATTCTACACTGATTTATGAGTCCAAATCAAGCTTCTTACATCTTGATTCATTCTGGTTTGATTAGAATCAAGAAGAAATTGCCAAATCTCCAAACAGGGTAAACTGGAATCACTTCGGTTAAAAGTGGGATAACTTCTTCATCATAACTCCTATGATCTTGATTCAACTTCAGGGTGATTCTACACTGATTTATGAGTCCAAATCAAGCTTCTTACATCGTGATTCATTCTGGTTTATTAGTATCAAGAAGAAATTGCCAAATCTCCAAACAGGGCAAACTGGAATCACTTCGGTTAAAAGTGGGATAACTTCTTCATCATAACTCCAATGATATTGATTCAACTTCAGGGTGATTCTACACTGATTTATGAGTCCAAATCAAGCTTCTTACATCGTGATTCATTCTGGTTTTATTAGTATCAAGAAGAAATTGCCAAATCTCCAAACAGGGTAAACTGGAATCACTTCGGTTAAAAGTGGGATAACTTCTTCATCATAACTCCTATGATCTTGATTCAACTTCAGGGTGATTCTACACTGATTTATGAGTCCAAATCAAGCTTCTTACATCGTGATTCATTCTGGTTTTATTAGTATCAAGAAGAAATTGCCAAATCTCCAAACAGGGTAAACTGGAATCACTTCGGTTAAAAGTGGGATAACTTCTTCATCATAACTCCAATGATATTGATTCAACTTCAGGGTGATTCTACACTGATTTATGAGTCCAAATCAAGCTTCTTACATCGTGATTCATTCTGGTTTTATTAGTATCAAGAAGAAATTGCCAAATCTCCAAACAGGGTAAACTGGAATCACTTCGGTTAAAAGTGGGATAACTTCTTCATCATAACTCCAATGATATTGATTCAACTTCAGGGTGATTCTACACTGATTTATGAGTCCAAATCAAGCTTCTTACATCGTGATTCATTCTGGTTTTATTAGTATCAAGAAGAAATTGCCAAATCTCCAAACAGGGTAAACTGGAATCACTTCGGTTAAAAGTGGGATAACTTCTTCATCATAACTCCTATGATCTTGATTCAACTTCAGGTGATTCTACACTGATTTATGAGTCCAAATCAAGCTTCTTACATCGTGATTCATTCTGGTTTTATTAGTATCAAGAAGAAATTGCCAAATCTCCAAACAGGGTAAACTGGAATCACTTCGGTTAAAAGTGGGATAACTTCTTCATCATAACTCCTATGATCTTGATTCAACTTCAGGGTGATTCTACACTGATTTATGAGTCCAAATCAAGCTTCTTACATCGTGATTCATTCTGGTTTTATTAGTATCAAGAAGAAATTGCCAAATCTCCAAACAGGGTAAACTGGAATCACTTCGGTTAAAAGTGGGATAACTTCTTCATCATAACTCCAATGATATTGATTCAACTTCAGGGTGATTCTACACTGATTTATGAGTCCAAATCAAGCTTCTTACATCGTGATTCATTCTGGTTTTATTAGTATCAAGAAGAAATTGCCAAATCTCCAAACAGGGTAAACTGGAATCACTTCGGTTAAAAGTGGGATAACTTCTTCATCATAACTCCTATGATATTGATTCAACTTCAGGGTGATTCTACACTGATTTATGAGTCCAAATCAAGCTTCTTACATCGTGATTCATTCTGGTTTTATTAGTATCAAGAAGAAATTGCCAAATCTCCAAACAGGGAAAACTGGAATCACTTCCGGTTAAAAGTGGGATAACTTCTTCATCATAACTCCTATGATCTTGATCAACTTTCAGGTGATTCGAACACTGATGTATGAGTCCAAATGAAGCTTCTTTACATCGTATTCATTCTCGTTTTTTAGTTCAAGAAAGAAATTGCCAAATCTCCAAAACAGGACAAACTAGAATTCACTTCGGGTTAAAAGTGCGGATAACTTCTTCATCATAAGTCCAATGATATTGATTCAACTTCAGTGGTATTCTACACTGATTTATGAGTCCAAATCAAGCTTCTTACATCTTGATTCATTCTGGTTGATTAGATCAAGAAGAAATTGCCAAATCTTCCAAACAGGTAAACTGAATCACTTCGTTGTTAAAAGTGGGATAACTTCTTCATCATAACTCCTGATATTGATTCAACTTCAGGGTGATTTACACTGATTAAGAGTCCAAATCAAAGCTTCTTACATCGTATTCATCTGGTTGTTAGTATCAAGTAATTCGATGAGATCCCATAACTGATGCGTCCCTAGGATGCTCTTTGGTTGATGGGAATGGATAATCCTTGCAAGAACGAATCAGAGACTCAAGTCCTTCAAGGCGTGTGGATTGAATGGTGACACAAGAGGGATGGATGATCTCTTGATACTCCTAGATGAATGGTTTGGATATTACACACCAAACTAGACACCCTTAGGCTCTGGATATGACACACCAGAACTCGGCACACTTCTTTAGAGAGAGAGAGCCGCAAAGATGAATGTAACTTGTTTAATAAAAGACTGGATGATTACAAGAGGGTGTAGAGAACCCTTTAAATAAGAAACCAGAGAACATACCTCTAGGGTTTCGACATGAATCAAAAAAGGAAAGAAGAAAACTATAGTCTAAGTTTAACATAAGTTTAGAATGAAATAAAAATGGAACTTCATGTAGTCTTGGACCGAGAATAGCACTTAGGTGATGTGTAGACAAGTTGTGGCCTCGTTAAAAACCTTCCCTCCTGGAAAACCTCGTGGGACAAAACCAAAAGCAAGGAAAAGAGCACACACCCCATGTCTTGCCTAGACACTAACTCAGCTTGATGTAGAGATGGCTTGAATGGTGATCAAGACATCTCGGATCAGACCTTGTCCAAGACTTTGTTGTTGTGGATGTGAAGTGAGTAATCCAACAACATTCTCCTTAAGCTTCTTGACTCTGGAACGAGTCATGGGACCTTCAGGAATGGCTAGAGCATCATCACCAAGTTGTTGTGCAATGTGGCTTCATGTGGCTCATCTAGACTCTCCTTGTTCTCCTTAGTGATCCGGTCCATGATCACATCAAATGCACTCTTAAATGTTGCATCCTCAAGCTCTTCAGGTTCAGGTTCATGCTTCCATTCTTTGGTGCTTTCCAGGATCACATCATCCCCTCCCTCTTCAAAAAGATTTGTCCTCAAATCTGTTTTACCTACAATAGAGGGGACCAAGTCAGTAACATTGAAGTTTAAAATCAGATTACACTTACCTTGCAAGCCTCTTTGATAGGCATTGTTGCTGACTGGTTTGGATATGTAGAAGGCACTAATCCATTTAGTTCCTGATTCATTACTTAAACCTGACATGTTGAAACAAAGCAAGTTAGCACATGAAAGTTTATCAAAGAGTAATAATCTTATCCCAAATTGGTTTTTGCTCGGTTTTGGCTTGTGTGCTGCTTCTGGTGGTGCTTCTTTGATGAGGATGAAGCTAGTGACGTCCTGGTGCTTATCCTGATCCAAATCAGGTGGCTTGAACCGCTTGTCTTCCACATGCTTGTTCTTTCTTCTTGTATGCTTCCAAGCTTCATCATAATCTGCACATGGCTCTTTTGACAAAAACAAGTGCATCATATCTGTGTAATTGATAAAAGAACTCTTGAAAACATGATCACTTACCTTAGCATGCTCACCTGGTCGCCATATATAGGATTGAGATGTTTTAAACTCAGAAAAGTTCAAAGATAGCCAATACAGGATCACCCGATTTGTAGAACCCATAACTCTTTCATCTGAGAAGGTTTTGACTTGATTCCAATTCGACGTGAGCCCCTGATGAGTTAAGTTTCCATGGCAGTCGAGTTTGATGGTTAACTCCTTGTGGTTGTTGAGATATGACCCTCGGACTGTCCCTATGTCAAGGCTGGCGGCTAGACAGTTTCCAAGGTTTGATGGTTGCATCATCAACTTAGCCAACAACCCATTCTTGATACTCTGATCATTATCATAGCTTCTCTTTTCCAAATGGTAGATCTCAAAACAGTTTGACCTGTACTCACAGCAAGCAAATCAGGTTTCATGTTTTTCTTTGAGTTTAGATAGTTACCCCGGGTTGGTTTCTTTGGAGATTGTTGTAGACTAAGTTCATCTGGTGGTTTCTCTTTGATTTGAGAAGAAACATGAGTTCTTCTCCTGCTCCAGTAATCACTTCACCATTGACTCTAGTGACTCCTTCATCTCCAATTACATTTTGATAATCTTTGCATTGGTACTGAAGTTGATGCATATCTGGTGGCTTCCATATCTTGATATGGTCAAGATGCAAGTCCTTTTGATCAACTTCAAACTCCTTATGACCCCAACTTGTTCTAGCACGAACAGAGCACTCTCCAAGGGTGATAATCTTGTGGAAATATTCTCCAGGTCTCCACGAGTAGGTCTGTGACCTTCCAGCACAATCAGACATAAGTTCCTCTTGGGAAAGATCCAAACCGGCATGTTTTGCAAAACTAGCAATATCTTGATGATCAGAAGGCCATTCTCTGTGTTGTCTGGTTTGTTGGATCCGTGACTGATTTGGCTTCATTCTCCAGTTGGTTTCATAGTGAAACTCTTGCTGAGCTGAGACGTGCAACCCCTTATCTTCAAAGGATGAGAAATCTACTGTTGGAAAAGCTATGAATAGCTAAGAACATGAACTCACTCTTTAAGAATGGAAGAGACAATCAACTTGTGATTGAATCCTCTCAGCAAAATAATCTACACAACCATCTGAATCTAGAGAGATTAAGTGGCTGTGAGATTGATAAAATAACTAGAATTAAACTAACAACAGATTAAACTCTAGTATGAATCTATCCTTGTGGAGTATCACAACACTGATGGTTTGTGTACTTAAGCTACAAGGAATTAGAATCAGTAAGCTAGAGATGAACAGAACATAAAGAAGAGTTTAAAGGTGACTTAGAGTGAATGGGCAAGCAATGATCTGCCCTTAGGCAGACCCAAAACATGTATACCTTAACTCCCTACATTGTGACTAATTTAAAGAACACTTAGTAGGGTAGATGAGTGATACACGAAATTTATAAAGCTTGTCTCTTATTTCTTGTGTGTTAACATTACAATGGTGCTGCCTCTTTATTTATAGAGGAGTGCCTTAGGGTTTACAGCAGCAGCAACAAGACAAAGGCTGAATAAACAATTCATAACTAGGAAATGAATAAACTAAGCATGAGGAAGAAGCCAAGAGAGTTTCTGCAGCAAGGAAGAGATAGTGACAGCTCCCAACAGCTCTCTTTCTCTTAAGAGAACATGTGACTTTTATCTTATTTAAATCCCCACTTCTCTAGCCTCTGTCTCCAGCAGTCACATGTATTATTTGAATTTAAATCTGCCTCTGAAGTTAGCTGGACGAAATTGAACTTGCCTTGCCTTCCAAGACACTCTAGCTCAAGCTTGGTTGCTTGGAGGTCAAGACTGTACAGAAAAACTCCAACTTCAAGTATCTGAACTCTTCTCTTCTCTTCTTCTTCAGTTTGGTGTGGAGATGCTTGGCCTTTACTTCCTTTGTTTGGCCTTCACATCTCCTTGTCTTGCTTCACTCTAATACCCTCCCTCAAGGTTGGGCTGCGGAAGCCACTGGTTCCAAAGGCCAAGCTTGCAACACGCAAATGACTACCTCATTAAAAACCTCACCTTGTAAAACCACTTGGGATAAAACCATGATGAGGACAAAAAGAGTATAGCCTTCACGGTGCATTGGATAGCTATGACCTTAGCTTTATTTGAATTGAGCTTGAAGCTTCTCTAATCTGAACTGCTGCTTGGAATTGTCTTTAAAACCGCCAAAAGTGACTCATGGCTTGAACCATGATCTGAACAGATTGCTGAGGGTGTTAGCGCCATGATTTGAACTTGTGCAACACCTCTTTCTTCTTGATGCTTCACATGAAGCTTACTGACCCTTAACTAACATCTTGCTGGTGAGCTGATTCATCACTTTCCTACAGTATCTTCTCCTCAAGATCTTCTTGTCTTGGGTCCATGAATCTGAGGCCATTGGTTCTAACCCCCAAAGCTTGCTTCTGATGCTGCTCTAGATCAACCAAACTTGCATTGTCTTCTTGAGACAACCAAGTACAAACACCAATCACCATTCTTAGACTTAGAACCTGTTGAGTATGGACAGATTCAAAGCAAAAAAATTAGTGAATGATGGAGAGAATAAAGTAACCAGAGAGTATAAGTAACCATAGAATTAGAGAATAAGTAACAAGAGTATGAGAGAATAATGGAGAGTAAGAGTATGGAGGAGAATGAGAGTTTTGCGGAAGCAGATTGCAGTCCATGGCCTTCAAGCTTCATGGCTGATCACAATGCTGGCGAGGCATGAACATCCCACCAGTTAACACATTTTTAAATCATTTTCGAAATCAGATTACTCAAGAATCTGTTCAAAAACATTTTCAGATTTTTAAATCCTTTCAAAGAGCTTTTCTTTAAATCTGAAATTCAAATGCTCTTACAAATCAATTTTCTTCAAATCACCATCAGTCTATCTCCCTCCCTCAAGCATTGGTTTCATTAGACTTAAAGTCTTTTACCAAGTTTTGTAAATTGAGAGACAAAGGGGATAAAGGACTGATAATGTTTGAGACAAAACCAGCAAGAACTTCATCTTTTAAAACTGTTTTTAAATCACAAAACAGATGAAGTCTTTTGTTTCATTTCCCTCCCTTAGCCTTTGATTAGGTTCCCAACACAAGATCAGGACCACAGCTTACACATAGGAGAGAAGAAATAAAAAAACGAACTCCATCTTGTCCTCTTTGGAGAAATCATTAGACAAGGATGAAGAAGACAAAACATTTTGAAATCTATTTTTTCAAGAGTTTTTTTTTTTCAGACACAAGTTTAATCTTTTCTCCCTCCCTCAAGCTGGTGTGAACAGATTTTAATCTTTCATCCAGAAGCTTAAACAATGAGGAGATCCAGGGGAGAGTCATTGATTAAAAAAAAACTTTTAAAGACTTGCATCTTGACTCAACCCTCAGATTTTGAAACCATACTTCATCTAAACTCTCTACTGTCCAAGTTTTGAATCCTAGCCACACAGCTCCTCAAAACGAATTTTAAAGTGAGAGAGAGAGTATTAGAATGAAGACAAATGAAATAAAAGAAGTGAGTTCAGCCCAAGAGAGCAACTAGGCTCTGATACCATGTTGGAAAAGCTATGAACAGCTAAGAACATGAACTCACTCTTCAAAAATGGAAGAGACAATCAACTTGTGATTGAATCCTCTCAGCAAAATAATCTACACAACCATCTGAATCTAGAGAGATTAAGTGGCTGTGAGATTGATAAAATAACTAGAATTAAACTAACAACAGATTAAACTCTAGTATGAATCTATCCTTGTGGAGTATCACAACACTGATGGTTTGTGTACTTAAGCTACAAGGAATTAGAATCAGTAAGCTAGAGATGAACAGAACATAAAGAAGAGTTTAAAGGTGACTTAGAGTGAATGGGCAAGCAATGATCTGCCCTTAGGCAGACCCAAACATGTATACCTTAACTCCCTACATTGTGACTAATTTAAAGAACACTTAGTAGGGTAGATGAGTGATACACGAAATTTATAAAGCTTGTCTCTTATTTCTTGTGTGTTAACATTACAATGGTGCTGCCTCTTTATTTATAGAGGAGTGCCTTAGGGTTTACAGCAGCAGCAACAAGACAAAGGCTGAATAAACAATTCATAACTAGGAAATGAATAAACTAAGCATGAGGAAGAAGCCAAGAGAGTTTCTGCAGCAAGGAAGAGATAGTGACAGCTCCCAACAGCTCTCTTTCTCTTAAGAGAACATGTGACTTTTATCTTATTTAAATCCCCACTTCTCTAGCCTCTGTCTCCAGCAGTCACATGTATTATTTGAATTTAAATCTGCCTCTGAAGTTAGCTGGACGAAATTGAACTTGCCTTGCCTTCCAAGACACTCTAGCTCAAGCTTGGTTGCTTGGAGGTCAAGACTGTACAGAAAAACTCCAACTTCAAGTATCTGAACTCTTCTCTTCTCTTCTTCTTCAGTTTGGTGTGGAGATGCTTGGCCTTTACTTCCTTTGTTTGGCCTTCACATCTCCTTGTCTTGCTTCACTCTAATATCTACAAATCCAATGTTGGTGCAGCTGATATCTTCTTAACCTGTTTGATCTTGTTCTTCTGATTCAAGACCTCTCCTCCAGGCTCAAATACAACATGTCTCATGTCCAAGTCGTGTCTTGATAGTTCCACTTCTCCTTTCTTGTACCAAACAAAAGGAGTGAACAGAAAAGTACCTAAGAAGGTCCTTTGGAAATCACATGGATCAAAGACAATTAGTTGATTCATTCTACAAGCTCTCTGAGGTTCCTTGGGTGTCTTCTCTGCTACCATGTGTTGTTTAAAGGGACCATGACGTTCTGAACAGGCTCCTCTTCTTTATGAAAGATATGTGAGGCTACTTTGTCTTGATCTTCTTGGGTAGGCACAACCGGTTCTGGTTCTTGATGCTGTGTTTCAATGGATGGACGTGCTGTGTTGGTCCGTTTGATTTTGCTTCTCCACACCCATCATTACTTGTAACAATGCCTCCTTAACCTCTTCACTGAATAAACAGGATTGTTTATCTTCTTTAGATGGCTTAGAGACTGTCTTCTCCTTGCTGTAACAGATTGGTTCCTTTCCATCAAGGCCTTCAATCTTCTTCTCCCACTCAGCTTTGCCATGGAATGGGGGTATCTTGATCTTCAAACCAGCAAGCTCATCTCCCTGGTTCATCCTTCTCCTTTGGGACACGCCTATGTCTTCTTGAGGATGAACTGAGGTGCTCATACTCATTGTCAGTCTCCTCATAACCAACATGTCTTGGCGAGTTGTTTGGCGAGTTGCTTGATGTGCGGCTTTGTGGTCTCTCTTCTCTCCTAGTCTCTTGGTTTGGTAAGTGACTAGTGGCTCTCCTGATGTCTTCTCTCAACTCTCTTCTGATGTCACTGAGGCTGGTCCTCATCATCTCGGTCATGGTTGCTACCATGTTTTGGTTAAGTTGAGCCGACATAGCCTCCTTGAGATACTTGTCCTTCCTGGCGAGTGAAGCTTCTTCTTCAGACTCGGTTTCCATGCTTCCTGCACGCAAAGGTAACCAGAATAACCAGTAAAAGGTTTCTAGGGAACAAGACAAGCAAAAAGGAAAAAGAAACAAGCAAAAAGGAAAAGCAAACAAGATTACAATGCAAGACAAAAGTGAAAAGGAAATCGACTAGCAAAAAGGAAAAAGATTCAAGCAAAAAGGAAACACTTCTAAGCTTTTTTCCTAAACACTCCTAAGGGTTTCTAGCACCCTAATAGTCCTCAATATGCTCGTGTTCAAGGTGATAGACAAGCTAAACTAATGCACAAAGTGATCGACAACAAGGTACATGCGGCTAGGGTTTTTATCTCTCTAGGGTTTTCGCATGAAACCAAAAAAGGAAAGTCTAAAATTTCTTGTCTAAACACTTATGCAGTCACGAGCAGCCTCTAAACAAAGTAGTCTAATGCTTTTTCAAGATGTTAAAGATGAATCTCGGATGAAACAATCAAACAAGACAACAAGAAAACGAACAAAAACAAAAGCAAAGAGAGAGAAAGCGAGTACTTCCCAACCAAAGTTGCTCTGATACCACCTGATGCGTCCTAGGATGCTCTTTGGTTGATGGGAATGGATAATCCTTGCAAGAACGAATCAGAGACTCAAGTCCTTCAAGGCGTGTGGATTGATGGTGACACAAGAGGGAATGGATGATCTCTTGATACTCCTAGATGAATAACTTGGATATGACACACCAAATTAGACACCCTTAGGCTCTGGATATTACACACCAGACTCGACACCTTCTAGAGAGAGGGAGCCGACAAGAATGAAGGTAACTTGTTTATTAAAAGACTGGATGATTACATAAGGGTGTAGAGAACCCTTTAAATAAGAAACCAGAGACAATCCTCTAGGGTTTCGACAATGAACCAAAAAAGGAAAGAAATAAAACTATAGTCTAAGTTTAACATAAGTTTAGAATGAAATAAAAATGGAACTTCATTTAGTCTTGGACCGAGATAGGGCCTATTGATGTGAAGACAAGTTGTGGCCTCATTAAAAACCTTCCTCCGGAAAACCTCGTGGACAAAACCAAAAGCAAGGAAAAGAGCACGCACCCCATGTCTTGCCTAGACACTAACTCAGCTTGATGTAGAGATGGCTTGAAGGTGATCAAGACATCTCGGATCAGACCTTGTCCAAGACTTTCTTGTTGTGGATGTGAAGTGAGTAATCCAACAACATTCTCTTTAAGCTTCTTGACTCTGGAACGAGTCAAGGGACCTTCAGGAATGGCTAGAGCATCATCACCAGGTTGCTGGTGCAATGTGGTTTCATGTGGCTCATCTAGACTCTCCTTGTTCTCCTTAGTGATCCGGTCCATGATGCACATCAAATGCACTCTTAAATGTTGCATCCTCAAGCTCTTCAGGTTCAGGTTCATGCTTCCATTCTTTGGTGCTTTTCCAGGATCACATCAGTAAACTAGAATCACTTCGGTTAAAAGTGGAATAAACATCTTCATCATAACTCCAATGATATTGATTCAAATTCAGGGTGATTATCCACTAATTGATGAATCCAAATAAAGCTTCTTACATCTTGATTCATTCTGTTTTGATTAGAATCAAGAAGAAATTGCCAAATCTCCAAACAGGGTAAACTGGAGTCACTTCGGTTAAAAGTGGGATAACTTCTTCATCATAACTCCTATGATCTTGATTCAACTTCAGGGATGATTCTAAACTTATTTATGAGTCCAAATCAAGCTTCTTACATCGTGATTCATTCTGGTTTTATTAGTATCAAGAATAAATTGCCAAATCTCCAAACAGGGTAAACTGGAAGTCACTTCGGTTAAAAGTGGGATAACTTCTTCATCATAACTCCAATGATATTGATTCAACTTCAGGGTGATTCTACACTGATTAATGAGTCCAAATAAAGCTTCTTACATCGTGATTCATTCTGGTTTTATTAGTATCAAGAATAAATTGCCAAACTCTCCAAAAAGGGTAAACTGGAGTCACTTCGGTAAAAAGTGGGAAAACATCTTCATCATAACTCCTATGATCTTGATTCAACTTCAGGGTGATTCTACACTGATTTATGAGTCCAAAGCAAGCTTCTTACATCGTGATTCGTTCTGGTTTTATTTGTATCCAGAAGAAATTGCCAAATCTCCAAACAGGGTAAACTAGAATCACTTCGGTTAAAAGTGGGATAACTTCTTCATCATAACTCCAATGATATTTATTCAACTCCAGGGTGATTCTACACTGATTAATGAGTCCAAATCAAGCTTCTTACATCTTGATTCATTGTGGTTTTATTAGTATCAAGAATAAATTGCCAAATCTCCAAACAGGGTAAACTGGAGTCATTTCGGTAAAAGTGGGATAACTTCTTCATCATAACTCCAATGATATTGATTCAACTCCAGGGTGATTCTAGACTGATTTATGAGACCATATCAAGATTCTTACATCTTGATTCATTATGGTTTTATTAGTATCAAGAAGAAATTGCCAACTCTCCAAACAGGGCAAACTAGAATCACTTCGGTTAAAAGTGGGATAACTTCTTCATCAAAACTCCAATGATATTGATTCAAATTCAGGGTGATTATCCACTGATTTATGAGTCAAATCAAGCTTCTTACATCTTGATACATTCTGGTTTGATTAGAATCAAGAAGAAATTACCAAATCTCAAAACAGGGTAAACTGGAGTCACTTCGGTTAAAAGTGGGATAACTTCTTCATCATAACTCCTATGATCTTTATTCAACTTCAGGATGATTCTACACTGATTTATGAGTCCAAATCAAGATTCTTACATCTTGATTCATTCTGTTTTGATTAGAATCAAGAAGAAATTGCCAAATCTCCAAACAGGGTAAACTGGAATCACTTCGGTTAAAAGTGGAATAACATCTTCATCATAACTCCAATGATATTGATTCAAATTCAGGGTGATTATCCACTATTTATAAGTCCAAATAAAGCTTCTTACATCTTGATTCATTCTGGTTTGAATAGAATCAAGAGGAAATTGTCAAATCTCCAAACAGGGTAAACTGGAGTCACTTCGGTTAAAAGTGGGATAACTTCTTCATCATAACTCCTATGATCTTGATTCAACTTCAGGGTGATTCTAAACTGATTTATGAGTCCAAATCAATATTCTTACATAGTGATTCATTCTGGTTTTATTTGTATCAAGAAGAAATTGCCAAATCTCCAAACAGGATAAACTAGAATCACTTCGGTTAAAAGTGGGATAACTTCTTATCATAACTCCAATGATATTGATTCAACTCCATGGTGATTCTACACTGATTAATGATTCCAAATCAAGCTTCTTACATCGTGATTCATTCTGGTTTTATTAGTATCAAGAATAAATTGCCAACTCTCCAAACAGGGTAAACTGGAGTCACTTCGGTAAAAAGTGGGAAAACATCTTCATCATAACTCCTATGATCTTGATTCAACTTCAGGGTGATTCTACACTGATTTATGAGTCCAAATCAAGCTTCTTACATCGTGATTCATTCTGGTTTTATTAGTATCAAGAAGAAATTGCCAAATCTCTAAACTGGGTAAACTAGAATCACTTCGGTTAAAAGTGGGATAACTTCTTCATCATAACTCCAATGATATTGATTCAAATCCAGGGTGATTCTACACTGATTAATGAGTCCAAATCAATCTTCTTACATCGTGATTCATTCTGGTTTTATTAGTATCAAGAATAAATTGCCAAATCTCCAAACAGGGTAAACTGGAGTCACTTCGGTAAAAGTGGGATAACTTCTTCATCATAACTCCAATGATATTGATTCAACTCCAGGGTGATTCTACACTGACTTATGAGTCCATATCAAGATTCTTACATCTTGATTCATTATGGTTTTATTAGTATCAAGAAGAAATTGCCAACTCTCCAAACAGGGCAAACTGGAATCACTTCGGTTAAAAGTGGGATAACTTATTCATCATAACTCCAATGATATTGATTCAACTTCAGGGTGATTATCCACTGATTTATGAGTCAAAATAAAGCTTCTTACATCTTGATACATTCTGTTTTGATTAGAATCAAGAAGAAATTGCCAAATCTCCGAAACAGGGTAAACTGGAGTCACTTCGGTTAAAAGTGGGATAACTTCTTCATCATAACTCCTATGATCTTGATTCAACTTCAGGGTGATTCTAAGCTTATTTATGAGTCCAAATCAAGCTTCTTACATCGTGATTCATTCTGGTTTTATTAGTATCAAGAAGAAATTGCCAACTCTCCAAAAAGGGCAAACTGGAATCACTTCGGTTAAAAGTAGGATAACTTCTTCATCATAACTCCAATGATATTGATTTAACTTCAGGGTGATTATCCACTGATTGATGATTCCAAATAAAGCTTCTTACATCTTGATTCATTCTGGTTTGATTAGAATCAAGAAGAAATTGTCAAATCTCCAAACAGGGTAAGCTGGAGTCACTTCGGTTAAAAGTGGGATAACTTCTTCTTCATAACTCTTATGATCTTGATTCAACTTCAGGATGATTCTAACTGATTTATGAGTCCAAATCAAGATTCTTACATCTTGATTCATTCTGGTTTGATTAGAATCAAGAAGAAATTGCCAAATCTCCAAACAGGGTAAACGGGAACCACTTTGGTAATAAGTGGGATAACTTCTTCATCATAACTCCTATGATCTTGATTCAACTTCAGGGTGATTCTAACTGATTTATGAGTCCAAATCAAGATTCTTTGATGTGATCCTGGAAAGCACCAAAGAATGGAAGCATGAACCTGAACCTGAAGAGCTTGAGGATGCAACATTTAAGAGTGCATTTGATGTGATCAAGGACCGGATCACTAAGGAGAACAAGGAGAGTCTAGATGAACCACAAGAAGCCACATTGCACCAACAACTTGGTGATGATGCTCTAGCCATTCCTGAAGGTCCCATGACTCGTTCCAGAGTCAAGAAGCTTAAAGAGAATGTTGTTGGATTACTCACTTCACATCCACAACAACAAAGTCTTGGACAAGGTCTGATCCGAGATGTCTTGATCACCATTCAAGCCATCTCTACATCAAGCTGAGTTAGTGTCTAGGCAAGACATGGGGTGTGTGCTCTTTTCCTTGCTTTTGGTTTTGTCCCACGAGGTTTTCCAGGAGGGAGGTTTTTAACGAGGCCACAACTTGTCTACACATCACCTAAGTGCTATTCTCGGTCCAAGACTACATGAAGTTCCATTTTTATTTCATTCTAAACTTATGTTAAACTTAGACTATAGTTTTCCTTCTTTCCTTTTTTGGTTTATGGTCGAAACCCTAGAGAGTATGTTCTCTGGTTTCCTATTTAAAGGGTTCTCTACACCCTCTTGTAATCATCCAGTCTTTTATTAAACAAGTTACATTCATTCTTGTCGGCTCTCTCTCTCTAGAAGGTGTCGAGTTCTGGTGTGTAATATCCAGAGACCTAAGGGTGTCTAATTTGGTGTGTCATATCCAAGTTATTTATCTAGGAGTATCAAGAGATCATCCATCCCTCTTGTGTCACCATTCAATCCACACGCCTTGAAGGACTTGAGTCTCTGATTCGTTCTTGCAAGGATCTATCCATTCCCATCAACCAAAGAGCATCCTAGGGACGCATCATTCTTACATCGTGATTCATTCTGGTTTTGTTTGTATCAAGAATAAATTGCCAAATCTCAAACACGGTAAACTGGATTCACTTCGGTAAAAAGTGGGATAACTTCTTCATCATAACTCCAATGATATTGATTCAACTTCAGGGTGATTATCACTGATTTATGAGTCAAAATAAAGCTTCTTACATCTTGATACATTCTGATTTGGTTAGAATCAAGAAGAAATTGCCAAATCTCCAAACAGGGTAAACTGGAGGCACTTCAGTTAAAAGTGGGATAACTTTTTCATCATAACTCCTATGATCTTGATTCAACTTCAGGATGATTCTACACTGATTTATGAGTCCAAATCAAGAAATTGCCAAATCTCCAAACAGGGTAAACTAGAATCACTTCGGTTAAAAGTGGAATAACATCTTCATCATAACTCCAATGATATTGATTCAAATTCAGGGTGATTATCCACTAATTGATGAATCCAAATAAAGCTTCTTACATCTTGATTCATTCTGTTTTGATTAGAATCAAGAAGAAATTGCCAAATCTCCAAACAGGGTAAACTGGAGTCACTTCGGTTAAAAGTGGGATAACTTCTTCATCATAACTCCTATGATCTTGATTCAACTTCAGGATGATTCTAAACTTATTTATGAGTCCAAATCAAGCTTCTTACATGGTGATTCATTCTGGTTTTATTAGTATCAAGAATAAATTGCCAAATCTCCAAACAGGGTAAACTGGAGTCACTTCGGTTAAAAGTGGGATAACTTATTCATCATAACTCCAATGATATTGATTCAACTCCAGGGTGATTCTACACTGATTAATGAGTCCAAATCAAGCTTTTTACATCGTGATTCATTCTGGTTTTATTAGTATCAAGAATAAATTGCCAACTCTCCAAAAAGGGTAAACTGGAGTCACTTCGGTAAAAAGTGGGAAAACATCTTCATCATAACTCCTATGATCTTGATTCAACTTCAGGGTGATTCTACACTGATTTATGAGTCCAAAGCAAGCTTCTTACATCATGATTCGTTCTGGTTTTATTTGTATCCAGAAGAAATTGCCAAATCTCCAAACAGGGTTAACTAGAATCACTTCGGTTAAAAGTGGGATAACTTCTTCATCATAACTCCAATGATATTTATTCAACTCCAGGGTGATTCTACACTGATTAATGAGTCCAAATCAAGCTTCTTACATCTTGATTCATTGTGGTTTTATTAGTATCAAGAATAATTTGCCAAATCTCCAAACAGGGTAAACTGGAGTAATTTCGGTAAAAAGTGGGATAACTTCTTCATCATAACTCCAATGATATTGATTCAACTCCAGGGTGATTCTAGACTGATTTATGAGTCCATATCAAGATTCTTACATCTTGATTCATTATGGTTTTATTAGTATCAAAAAAGAAATTGCCAACTCTCCAAAAAGGGCAAACTAGAATCACTTCGGTTAAAAGTGGGATAACTTCTTCATCAAAACTCCAATGATATTGATTCAAATTCAGGGTGATTATCCACTGATTTATGAGTCAAAATCAAGCTTCTTACATCTTGATACATTCTGGTTTGATTAGAATCAAGAAGGAATTACCAAATCTCAAAACAGGGTGATGCGTCCCTAGGATGCTCTTTGGTTGATGGGAATGGATAGATCCTTGCAAGAACGAATCAGAGACTCAAGTTCTTCAAGGCGTGTGGATTGAATGGTGACACAAGAGGGATTAATGATCTCTTGATACTCCTAGATGAATGATTTGGATATGACACACCAAACTAATCACCCTTAAGTCTCTGGATATGACACACCAGAACTCGGCACACTTCTTTGAGAGAGAGAGAGCCGTATAAGATGAATGTAACTTGTTTAATAAAGACTGGATAGTTACAAGAGGGTGTTGAGACCTCTTTAAATAAGAAACCAGAGACATGCCTCTAGGGTTTCGACAATGACCCAAAAAGGAAAGAAATAAAACTATAGTCTAATTTTAACATAAGTTTAGAATGAAATAAAAATGGAACTTCATGTAGTCTTGGACCGAGATAGGACTTAGGTGATGTGTAGACAAGTTGTGGCCTCGTTAAAAACCTCCCTCCTGGAAAACCTCGTGGGACAAAACCAAAAGCAAGGAAAAGAGCACACACCCCATGTCTTGCCTAGACACTAACTCAGCTTGATGTAGAGATGGCTTGAATGGTGATCAAGACATCTCGGATCAGACCTTGTCCAAGACTTGCTTGTTGTGGATGTGAAGTGAGTAATCCAACAACATTCTCCTTAAGCTTCTTGACTCTGGAACGAGTCATGGGACCTTCAGGAATGGCTAGAGCATCATCACCAAGTTGTTGATGCAATGTGGCTTCATGTGGCTCATCTAGACTCTCCTTGTTCTCCTTAGTGATCCGGTCCATGATCACATCAAATGCACTCTTAAATGTTGCATCCTCAAGCTCCTCAGGTTCAGGTTCATGCTTCCATTCTTTGGTGCTTTCCATGATCACATCATCCCCTCCCTCTTCAAAAAGATTTGTCCTCAAATCTGTTTTACCTACAATAGAGGGGACCAAGTCAGTAACATTGAAGTTTAAAATCAGATTACACTTACCTTGCAAGCCTCTTTGATAGGCATTGTTGCTGACTGGTTTGGATATGTAGAAGGCACTAATCCATTTAGTTCCTGATTCATTACTTAAACCTGACATGTTGAAACAAAGCAAGTTAGCACATGAGAGTTTATCAAAGAGTAATAATCTTATCCCAAATTGGTTTTTGCTCGGTTTTGGCTTGTGTGCTGCTTCTGGTGGTGCTTCTTTGATGAGGATGAAGCTAGTGACGTCCTGGTGCTTATCCTGATCCAAATCAGGTGGCTTGAACCGCTTGTCTTCCACATGCTTGTTCTTCCTTCTTGTATGCTTCCAAGCTTCATCATAATCTGCACATGGCTCTTTTGACAAAAACAAGTGCATCATATCTGTGTAATTGATAAAAGAACTCTTGAAAACATGATCACTTACCTTAGCATGCTCACCTGGTCGCCATATATAGGATTGAGATGTTTTAAACTCAGAAAAGTTCAAAGATAGCCAATACAGGATCACCCGATTTGTAGAACCCATAACTCTTTCATCTGAGAAGTTTTGGACTTGATTCCAATTCGACGTGAGACCCTGATGAGTTAAGTTTCCATGGAAGTCGAGTTTGATGGTTAACTCCTTGTGGTTGCTGAGATATGACCCTCTGACTGTCCCTATGTCAAGGCTGGCGGCTAGACAGTTTCTAAGGTTTGATGGTTGCATCATCAACTTAGCCAACAACCCATTCTTGATACTCTGATCATTATCATAGCTTCTCTTTTCCCAAATGGTAGATCTCAAAACAGTTTGACCTGTACTCACAGCAAGCAAATCAGGTTTCATGTTTTTCTTTGAGTTTAGATAGTTACCCCGGGTTGGTTCCTTTGGAGATTGTTGTAGACTAAGTTCCTCTGGTGGTTTCTCTTTGATTTGAGAAGGAAACATAAGTTCTTCTCCTGCTCCAGTAATCACTTCACCATTGACTCTAGTGACTTCTTCATCTCCAATTACATTTTGATAATCTTTGCATTGGTACTGAAGTTGTTGCATATCTGGTGGCTTCCATATCTTGATGTGGTCAAGATGCAAGTCTTTTTGATCAACTTCAAACTCCTTATGACCCCAACTTGTTCTAGCACGAACAGAGCACTCTCCAAGGTGGTAATCTTGTGGAAATATTCTCCAGGTCTCCACGAGTAGGTCTGTGACCTTCCAGCACAATCAGGCATAAGTTCTTCTTGGGAAAGATCCAAACCGGCATGTTTTGCAAAACTAGCAATATCTTGATGATCATATTGAAGCCCCACTTAAAAGCCCATCTTATGATCCAACAAGAAAGTTCTAATGAACATGTAACTAGGGTTTCTTTGCTATATATATGTCGTTAGATGTGTTGATTGTAAGTAATTTTGGCTGCGGTTAGCAGCCTCTCATCTCATATTTATGATATCAATATAATCTTTTGTTCTTGGTGACAATCTCAAGCTTGTTCCTTTCTCATTTCCATTGTATAATAAGCTTTAATAAGCTATTTCTATTTCAATAAAACTCTGTTTTAAGTTTTCTACATGGTATCAGAGCTTCAGTCGGTTCGTGGAACTTCTGGGTTTTTTTTTTTAATCTCATCAGCTCAATACAGCTTTCTCGTCACGTGAAGCTACCGTTTCTCTCTCCTTGAAAATACAGCATCTTTTCAACGGGTTCTGCTTCTACCGCCATGGAAATACCACCCGCTAGATTTTAGCCTTTGTTCATGAAGAACCCAACAGAGTAAAGCTTGCTACTTTTTGTTCATGAAGACATCAGGTGGCCTTCTCACGTTCCTTAAAAAAAAAAAAAAAACAGAGGTCATGGCAGTAAATCCAGTTTGAACTCGATCCAAGGTATTTTCTTTGTTCTAAGACAGAACATAGAGTATTGCTGTGCAGTCATAGTGATAGGATAATGCTGGTTTGGTTTATTTGTCTGGAATTCAGAAGCTATAAGCGTAATAGTAATGTCTTCGGTTGTTAAGGTTTGTGTAGAGACAAGTTTCTGTCGCATTCTGAAAATATAGTGACTGCACACTAGGTGTTCGTTGATATGTCAAAGAAGAATACAAATTGATAATGGCTAATGTACTTGAAGCAGAAAGTGAGTAGGATTGTTTGGTAGATGTGGAAAGAGTGTTTTTCTTCTTCTTGAGACTTGTTAGAAGGATTTGAAGGGTAAAAATAACCTTGGTTCTTAGTGAGATAGATAGGCCACAAATACCCTCTGAGGGAGATCAACTAAACTCACCAAGTATCAAGAGAATACCCTCTGAGTGAGTCATGTGATACTCTCCATGTATAGACCTAAATAGTTCTCACACTAAGTTTGCTCTCCATGGTGAAGAGAGCCATTTGCCTACTTCACAAGCTTCCTACTTCAACTCCTGCCATTTCCGAGCCAGCTTCACTTATTCTTTCAAACTAAGCGCAGCTGTTCCATCAACGCTAAGTTTGCGGGGGAGTATTGAAGCCCACTTAAAAGCCCATCTTATGATCCAACAAGAAAGTTCTAATGAACATGTAACTAGGGTTTCTTTGCTATATATATGTCGTTAGATGTGTTGATGTAAGTAATTTTGGCTGCGGTTAGCAGCCTCTCATCTCATATTTATGATATCAATATAATCTTTTGTTCTTGGTGACAATCTCAAGCTTGTTCCTTTCTCATTTCCATTGTATAATAAAGCTTTAATAAGCTATTTCTATTTCAATAAAACTCTGTTTTAAGTTTTTCTACAGGAGGCCATTTTCTGAGTTGTCTGGTTTGTTGGATCCGTGACTGAATTGGCTTCATTCTCCAGTTGGTTTCATGGTAACACTCTTGCTGAGCTGAGACGTGCAACCCCTTATCTTCAAAGGATGAGAAATCTACAAAATCAAATGTTGGTGCAGCTGAACTCTTCTTAATCTGTTTGATCTTGTTCTTCTGATTCCCAGACCTCTCCTCCAGGCTCAAATACAACATGTCTCATATCCAAGTCGTGTCTTGATAGTTCCACTTCTCTTTTCTTGTACCAAACAAAAGTAGTGAACAGAAAAGTACCTAAGAAGGTCCTTTGGAAATCACATGGATCAAAGACAATTAGTTGATTCATTCTATGAGCTCTCTGAGGTTCCTTGGGTGTCTTCTCTGCTACTATGTGTTGTGTTAAAGGGACCATGACGTTCTGAACAGGCTGCTCTTCTTTATGAAAGATATGTGAGGTTACTTTGTCTTGATCTTCTTGGGTAGGCGCAACCGGTTCTAGTTCTTGATGCTGTGTTTCAATGGATGGACGTGCTGTGTTGGTCCGTTTGATTTGCTTCTCCACACCCATCATTACTTGTAAAAATGCCTCCTTAACCTCTTCACTGAATAAACAGAATTGTTTATCTTCTTTAGATGGCTTAGAGGCTGGTTCCTTTCCATCAAGGCTTTCAATCTTCTTCTCCCACTCAGCTTTGCCATGGAATGGGGGTATCTTGATCTTCAAACCAGCAAGCTCATCTCCCTGGTTCATCCTTCTCTTTTGGACACGCCTATGTCTTCTTGAGGATGAACTGAGGTGCTCATACTCATTGTCAGTCTCCTCATAACCAACATGTTCTTGGCGAGTTGTTTGGCGATTTGCTTGGTGTGCGGCTTGTGGTCTCTCTTCTCTCCTAGTCTCTTGGTTTGGTAAGTGACTAGTGGCTCTCCTTATGTCTTCTCTTAACTCTCTTCTGATGTCACTGAGGCTGGTCCTCATCATCTCGGTCATGGTGGCTACCATACTTTGGTTAAGTTGCTCGGTCATAGCTTCCATGAGGAGTTTGTTTCTCCTGACGAGTTCAGCCTCTTCCTCAGACTCGGACACCATTGTACCTGCTTAAAGACAAGCAAGACAACCAGTAAAGAGTTCTAGGGAAGAAGACAATCAAAAAGGAAAAGAAAAACAAGCAAAAAGGAAAAGCAAACAATCGTACAATGCAAGACAAAGTGAAAAGGAAATCGGCTAAGTAAAAAGGAATGAGTTCATGCAAAAAGGAAAAACTTCTAAACCTTTTCCTAATCACTTCTAAGGTTTCCTAGCAACCTAACAAGCTTCTTTTACTCGTGTTCTAGGTGATAAACAACTTAGGCACAAGAACAAGGTGATCGACAAAGAAGATGCATGCGGCTAGGGTTACTCTCTCTCTAGGGTTTCCGAAAATTTCAAAAAAGGAAGTTTTATAATTCTTGTCTAAAAACCTTATGCAACTCGAGCAGCCCTAGTTTAGATGAGTTCTACTGCTTATTCAAAAGACAAAGATGATTCACGGATTGAAACAAGAAAACACAACCGGAAACAAAAGATGCTACACGGATGCAATAATCAAAAGCAAACAAGAAATCAAACAAGAACAAAAGCAAAGAGAGAAAGCGAGTACTTCCCAACCAAAGTTGCTCTGATACCACTTGATGCGTCCCTAGGATGCTCTTTGGTTGATGGGAATGGATAGATCCTTGCAAGAACGAATCAGAGACTCAAGTTCTTCAAGGCGTGTGGATTGAATGGTGACACAAGAGGGATGAATGATCTCTTGATACTCCTAGATGAATGATTTGGATATGACACACCAAACTAATCACCCTTAAGTCTCTGGATATGACACACCAGAACTCGGCACACTTCTTTGAGAGAGAGAGAGCCGTATAAGATGAATGTAACTTGTTTAATAAAAGACTGGATGGTTACAAGAGGGTGTTGAGACCTCTTTAAATAAGAAACCAGAGACATGCCTCTAGGGTTTCGACAATGACCCAAAAAAGGAAAGAAATAAAACTATAGTCTAAGTTTAACATAAGTTTAGAATGAAATAAAAATGGAACTTCATGTAGTCTTGGACCGAGATAGGACTTAGGTGATGTGTAGACAAGTTGTGGCCTCGTTAAAAACCTTCCTCCTGGAAAACCTCGTGGGACAAAACCAAAAGCAAGGAAAAGAGCACACACCCCATGTCTTGCCTAGACACTAACTCAGCTTGATGTAGAGATGGCTTGAATGGTGATCAAGACATCTCGGATCAGACCTTGTCCAAGACTTGCTTGTTGTGGATGTGAAGTGAGTAATCCAACAACATTCTCCTTAAGCTTCTTGACTCTGGAACGAGTCATGGGACCTTCAGGAATGGCTAGAGAATCATCACCAAGTTGTTGATGCAATGTGGCTTCATGTGGCTCATCTAGACTCTCCTTGTTCTCCTTAGTGATCCGGTCCATGATCACATCAAATGCACTCTTAAATGTTGCATCCTCAAGCTCCTCAGGTTCAGGTTCATGCTTCCATTCTTTGGTGCTTTCCAATGATCACATCACAGGGTAAACTGGAGTCACTTCGGTTAAAAGTGGGATAACTTCTTCATCATAACTTCTATGATCTTTATTCAACTTCAGGATGATTCTACACTGATTTATGAATCCAAATCAAGATTCTTACATCTTGATTCATTCTGGTTTGATTAGAATCAAGAAGAAATTGCCAAATCTCCAAACAGGGTAAACTGGAATCACTTCGGTTAAAAGTGGAATAACATCTTCATCATAACTCCAATGATATTGATTCAAATTCAGGGTGATTATCACTGATTTATGAGTCAAAATAAAGCTTCTTACATCTTGATACATTCTGATTTGATTAGAATCAAGAAGAAATTGCCAAATCTCCAAACAGGATAAACTGGAGGCACTTCAGTTAAAAGTGGGATAACTTCTTCATCATAACTCCTATGATCATGATTCAAATTCAGGATGATTCTACACTGATTTATGAGTCCAAATCAAGAAATTGCCAAATCTCCAAACAGGGTAAACTAGAATCACTTCGGTTAAAAGTGGAATAACATCTTCATCATAACTCCAATGATATTGATTCAAATTCAGGGTGATTATCCACTAATTTATAAGTCCAAATAAAGCTTCTTACATCTTGATTCATTCTGGTTTGAATAGATCAATCAAGAGGAAATTGTCAAATCTCCAAACAGGGTAAACTGGAATCACTTCGGTTAAAAGTGGGATAACTTCTTCATCATAACTCCTATGATCTTGATTCAGCTTCAGAGTGATTCTAAACTGATTTATGAGTCCAAATCAAGATTCTTACATCGTGATTCATTCTGGTTTTATTTGTATCAAGAAGAAATTGCCAAATCTCCAAACAGGATAAACTAGAATCACTTCGGTTAAAAGTGGGATAACTTCTTTATCATAACTCCAATGATATTGATTCAACTCCATGGTGATTCTACACTGATTAATGATTCCAAATCAAGCTTCTTACATCGTGATTCATTCTGGTCTTATTAGTATCAAGAATAAATTGCCAACTCTCCAAACAGGGTAAACTGGAGTCACTTCGGTAAAAACTGGGAAAACATCTTCATCATAACTCCTATGATCTTGATTCAACTTCAGGGTGATTCTACACTGATTTATGAGTCCAAATCAAGCTTCTTACATCGTGATTCATTCTGGTTTTATTAGTATCAAGAATAAATTGCCAAATCTCCAAACAGGGTAAACTGGAGTCACTTCGGTAAAAAGTGGGATAACTTCTTCATCATAACTCCAATGATATTGATTCAACTCCAGGGTGATTCTACACTGACTTATGAGTCCATATCAAGATTCTTACATCTTGATTCATTATGGTTTTATTAGTATCAAGAAGAAATTGCCAACTCTCCAAACAGGGCAAACTGGAATCACTTCGGTTAAAAGTGGGATAACTTCTTCATCATAACTCCAATGATATTGATTCAACTTCAGGGTGATTATCCACTGATTTATGAGTCAAAATAAAGCTTCTTACATCTTGATACATTCTGTTTTGATTAGAATCAAGAAGAAATTGCCAAATCTCCAAACAGGGTAAACTGGAGTCACTTCGGTTAAAAGTGGGATAACTTCTTCATCATAACTCCTATGATCTTGATTCAACTTCAGGGTGATTCTAAACTTATTTATGAGTCCAAATCAAAGCTTCTTACATCGTGATTCATTCTGGTTTTATTAGTATCAAGAAGAAATTGCCAACTCTCCAAACAGGGCAAACTGGAATCACTTCGGTTAAAAGTGGGATAACTTCTTCATCATAACTCCAATGATATTGATTTAACTTCAGGGTGATTATCCACTGATTGATGATTCCAAATAAAGCTTCTTACATCTTGATTCATTCTGGTTTGATTAGAATCAAGAAGAAATCGTCAAATCTCCAAACAGGGTAAGCTGGAGTCACTTCGGTTAAAAGTGGGATAACTTCTTCATCATAACGCTTATGATCTTGATTCAACTTCAGGATGATTGTAAACTGATTTATGAGTCCAAATCAAGATTCTTACATCTTGATTCATTCTGGTTTGATTAGAATCAAGAAGAAATTGCCAAATCTCCAATCAGGGTAAACTGGAACCACTTTGGTAATAAGTGGGATAACTTCTTCATCATAACTCCTATGATCTTGATTCAACTTCAGGGTGATTCTAAACTGATTTATGAGTCCAAATCAAGATTCTTACATCGTGATTCATTCGGGTTTTGTTTGTATCAAGAAGAAATTGCCAAATCTCCAAACAGGGTAAACTAGAATTACTTCGGTTAAAAGTGGGATAACTTCTTCATCATAACTCCAATGATATTGATTCAACTCCAGGGTGATTCTACACTGATTAATGAGTCCAAATAAATTTTCTTACATCGTGATTCATTCTGGTTTTATTAGTATCAAGAATAAATTGCCAAATCTCAAACACGGTAAACTGGATTCACTTCGGTAAAAAGTGGGATAACTTCTTCATCATAACTCCAATTATATTGATTCAACTCCAGGGTGATTCTAGACTGATTTATGAGTCCATATCAAGATTCTTACATCTTGATTCATTATGGTTTTATAAGTATCAAGAAGAAATTGCCAACTCTCCAAACAGGGCAAACTAGAATTACTTCGGTTAAAAGTGGGATAACTTCTTCATCATAACTCCAATGATATTGATTCAACTTCAGGGTGATTATCACTGATTTATGAGTCAAAATAAAGCTTCTTACATCTTGATACATTCTGATTTGATTAGAATCAAGAAGAAATTGCCAAATCTCCAAACAGGGTAAACTGGAGGCACTTCGGTTAAAAGTGGGATAACTTCTTCATCATAACTCTATGATCTTGATTCAACTTCAGGATGATTCTACACTGATTTATGAGTCCAAATCAAGAAATTTCCAAATCTCCAAACAGGGTAATCTAGAATCACTTTGGTTAAAAGTGGAATAACATCTTCATCATAACTCCAATGATATTGATTCAAATTCAGGGTGATTATCCACTAATTGATGAATCCAAATAAAGCTTCTTACATCTTGATTCATTCTGTTTTGATTAGAATCAAGAAGAAATTGCCAAATCTCCAAACAGGGTAAACTGGAGTCACTTCGGTTAAAAGTGGGATAACTTCTTCATCATAACTCCTATGATCTTGATTCAACTTCAGGATGATTCTAAACTTATTTATGAGTCCAAATCAAGCTTTTGTACATGGTGATTCATTCTGGTTTTATTAGTATCAAGAATAAATTGCCAAATCTCCAAACAGGGTAAACTGGAGTCACTTCGGTAAAAAGTGGGATAACTTCTTCATCATAACTCCAATGATATTGATTCAACTCCAGGGTGATTCTAGACTGATTTATGAGTCCATATCAAGATTCTTACATCTTGATTCATTATGGTTTTATTAGTATCAAGAAGAAATTGCCAACTCTCCAAACAGGCAAACTAGAATCACTTCGGTTAAAGTGGGATAACTTCTTCATCAAAACTCCAATGATATTGATTCAACTTCAGGGTGATTATCCACTGATTTATGAGTCAAAATTAAGCTTCTTAAATCTTGATACATTCTGGTTTGATTAGAATCAAGAAGAAATTGCCAAATCTCCAAACAGGGTAAACTGGAGTCACTTCGGTTAAAAGTGGATAACTTCTTCATCATAACTCCTATGATCTTGATTCAACTTCAGGGTGATTCTACACTTATTTATGAGTCCAAATCAAGCTTCTTACATCGTGATTCATTCTGGTTTTATGATGTGATCATGGACCGGATCACTAAGGAGAACAAGGAGAGTCTAGATGAGCCACATGAAGCCACATTGCACCAGCAACCTGGTGATGATGATCTAGCCATTCCTGAAGGTCCAGCAACCAGAAAGTCTTGGACAAGGTCTGATCCGAGATGTCTTGATCACCATTCAAGCCATCTCTACATCCAAGCTGAGTTAGTGTCTAGGCAAGACATGGGGTGCGTGCTCTTTTCCTTGCTTTTGGTTTGGTCCCACGAGGTTTTCCGGAGGAAGGTTTTTAACGAGGCCACAACTTGTCTTCACATCACTTAGGCCCTATCTCGGTCCAAGACTAAATGAAGTTACCTTTTTATTTCATTTTAAGCTTATGTTAAACTTAGACTATAGTTTCCTTTTTTTCTTGCTTAATGTCGAAACCCTAGAGAGCATGTTCTCTGGTTCCTTATTTAAATGGGTCTCTACACCCTATTGTACTTATCAATCCAGCTTTTTAATAAACAAGTATCTTTTCTCCTTGACGGCTCTCTCTCTAGAAAGTGTGTCGAGTCTGGTGTGTAGTATCCAGAGACCTAAGGGTGTCTAATTTGGTGTGTCATATCCGAGTTATTCATCTAGGAGTATCAAGAGATCATCCATCCCTCTTGTGTCACCATTCAATCCACAAAACTTGAAGAACTTGAGTCCCTGATTCGTTCTTGCAAGGATCTATCCATTCCCATCAACCAAAGAGTATCCTAGGGACGCATCATTTTATTAGTATCAAGAGAAATTGCCAACTCTCCCAAACAGGGCAAACTGGAATCACTTCGGTTAAAAGTGGGATAACTTCTTCATCATAACTCCAATTGATGCGTC
>CAJHQP010007756.1:0-30581 GCA_905132765.1 Moricandia arvensis
TCCATCGAACACTTTTTAATTTTTAGCATTACAATAGTTCAGCCGAAGTCCTTATGACTTAGGATCTATGAAGGCACCATTATATATTACTGATAGACCAGAACTACTATGGGGAGGGTATTACGACGAAAATCAAATACATAACTCATATACAATAAGCTCTTCATCTGACCCAAGTCATCAATGAGAGTGCTCTATACAAAGAGAGAGCGTATTTTGAATAGCATGCAATATTTCAAAGTGACAAAAACGACAGTATGTTCACAATCAATAATAGAAACAAAATATCAAGCACTCATAAGGATACCTCGGTACTCGTAAGAAACACTGAAAGATATAGAGTCACTCCCGAGTACACATCTATAATTATATATTAGCTGATTAGACAAGTATAGAATATATATAGAGGGAGATTTAAAAAAACAGAGTGGAGTAAATTTCTGACACTGGCAAGGGTTCCAGAGCTGAGAAATAGTAGGACTATACATGAATTTTCCTTTAAGGTCTCAGGTTTAAAACATTTCACATAGATATGCGTGTCTGTTTGAAAATAAGAACGATGTACGAATTTCGTGAGTGGATGACGCAATGAATTTTATAGGTACCTTTGTATTTGAGTTCATGATACATGATCAGATAAATGTCAAAACCAAGATAGAGTGTGAACCCAAGCTGTGCTTAAGCTTCCACATGAGGGTGATATAGAAACAGGTAATGGAGTGTAGAGAGCTCAATGTAACTATTAGAGGCACTATATATGACATAACTAAGGTTAATTTGGACTTGAGCTATAGGCACAGCAGTAATGGTACTTGATTATGATCTTCACAATGAAACGTCAAGACGCAGAGACATACTCATACAGAAGCATTTAGTGTGTGCACATCCGCGCTGGTCGACTAGACACGGGATCCCGGCAAAACCATAAATATTAACTGGCAAGGTGATTCGACATCGATGATCGGTAATGATAGTGTATGATATGAACAAGGAATACGAGCAATACGCTGAATGCTTGTTTTTGACAATACAACTCATTAAAGCGCATGATGACTTAGATGGGTAGAGCCGAGAAGTACTCTTGAGCTGCCCCATCCTTTTTAAATCTGGTGTTGGATAGAAAGGTCTAAGATACTAGCCCTGGAAAATGGCGAGCAAATAAATAAAAAAAAAGTAAGAACACACGAATTTTCTGGTTTAAGGACTTGTTAAAGCGATGGTAAAAACATTTTTCCGCAAGCAAAAACTCGATATGCCCATTTTTAGTAAGCTTAAGTCAATTATGGCAGTCACATGTAAAACTATAATACTCAGCAGACACCTTTTAGATATGTACAATTGGTAATACAAGTACATTCAGCGGTTAGACTTATGGACCTCACCTATATATGACTTAAATCTTACGTGACGAAGAGACATAAACTCATATACAATAAGGCACCTCAAATCGACCGATGCAGCGATGTCGCTTGAGTCTCAGAGGTAGAAATGCACTATAAAAGAAAACATCCAAGTTTAAACGTCGGATACTGCATAACTCATATTGACACTTAAAAAGAAATAACAGTCCTTTCTTAAAGTATGCTGATCTCGAGTCGCACACAGAAAGGTCAATAGAAACTCGATGAAAATGAATAGTAGAAGCACAATTCTTTAAGGCTTTAGTTTAAACATTCTTTCGGGCAGAAAGACTCAGATATGCTTGTTTTTTCATTTAGTTATATGGTAGATAAAGGATGGTAAAAAGGAGGCGCAACACTTGTGAACACCGTCTAATAATAAGAGCTTTAGAATTATAGTTCAGAAAAGACACCTTAGGAGAGGAGTGATATTTAGACATGCATATATGAATTAGTTGAGGACTCAGATATCACTTTATAGCATAGCACGATGACAGAGTACACGTGCTCATTCATCTCAGATACCGATTCTATATAAAGCTATAGCGGATTATCGTATTCTGCATCGAAAGACAAACGGATAAAAAGAGCAAGTCAATACAGATTACCTTCATCCTCGGCGTGACATCTAACTAAGAGATATCTCTTCTAATTAGATCTGGATATGAGATCATAAGTAAAGATGACTATGAAAGTACCTCTGTGAGCACATGGAATCACGCAGAATAGGAGAGAGAGGTATTTCTCCGTTAAAAAAGAAAGGGAGTTTAAGAGTTAAAACATTTTTCGGCAATTAAAAAACTCGATATGCCCATTTTAGTAGTTATATGGTTAAAGATATATATTATCATAAATATATATATGAGTATGGTTACAAACCGAGAACACCTTTATTAGATATGTATTTGTAGCAGTTGTGATTCAGCGCCAAGTGATCTGTGTAGACACCACTCGAGGTGAGTGAGTGATTATGCTTTCATGTCCTCAGAAGCGTAGTGGAAATCCTAAAAGACATAACTCATACAATAAGGCATATCATTGAACGATGCAGCGGATCGATGCGGCGTGAGAACAAAACAAGCCGATCCACATAAATAAGGCTAATGCCCCATCCTTTTAAATTTTGGTTGAACAGAAAGGTCTAGAAACGCCCTGCAAATGGAATAGTAGAGCACAATCCTTAGGCTTGAAATAAAAATTGTTTCGGCATAAGACACTCGATATGCCCATTGTTTTAAGTAGGTGTGAGTAGTGGTCAGATAATGTAAAAAGTACCGGAACACCTTTTTAGATTTAGAATATATAGAGATATTATATAGAAGATAGAGAGAGAGGCCCACCATATATGATTATCGCCACCATGAGACATAACTCATACAATAAAGCCTTCATCGACCGATGTGCACCGCGCGTTCGATCTCGAGATAAAAAAGAAGCCAAAATACCACATAAACTTAAGGCTATGCCCCATCCTTTTTAAATCTATTAGGCAGAAAGGGTAAGAAACGCCGCTGAAAATGGATAGTAAAGCACAATTCTTTAAGGCTTGTTAAAACATTTTTCGGCAGAGAAAAACTCGATATGGCCGTTTTTATTAAGTTATATGGTCGGATAATAATGTTAAAAGATACCGAACACCTTTTTTAGGAGTGTTTAGCATTAGTATTCAGCCACTTGACTCAGTCCACCATATATGATTATCTCAATCAGATACATAACTCATACAATAAGCATATCATCGACGATGCCAGCGATATTGATCTCGAGAATAAAAAAACAAGCCGATAGCCACATAAAAATTAAGGCTATGCCCCATAACGGGGGGGGGACAAAGTGGACACAAGGATTTGTATGGGTTACGCCAGGACAGGTGTGTTATGTTCAGGCAAGGTATGAATATCCTAAACAGTTAACTATCAAATTAACCATAATCTTAACACACAACTAATACTCTTGCCAAGAGAGATCAGGTGTAGTACTTAGGGATCGAATCCACAGAGAGCAATGGCACACAATAGATTGCTTATTTCTAAAGACTAAGCTAGGTTAAATATATATATATTATTAGCAAACAGTCGGTTTAAGAAAATATTCTTGTTAGGAGGTATAGATGCAATATAGAAATATGATAATAATGTAAATATGGAAATATGCTACTAAACTAACTAGATGCAAATGTAAGTATGCTAGACCTAGGGTTTAGAGCTTAATGATTATAGGGAATATGAAGAACGGAAATGTAAATATTCTAGAACTCAAATGTTAATTAATTTGACCCTTTTAACTCCAACTCTCGTATGCGAGCGAAAAAAAGGCCATCGATCGACGGCTAAGGCCTGATGTCGATCGACGGTGGAATCAGAAGGAAATGTAAACGAGATTTGATAAGTTCACCAAGCTAATTAGACCAGCACTCGCATGCGCCTGACAACCTAGTTCAATGGAGTTTATTCTGGCACATAACCTACACTCGTAATCGTCCATGTCCTACTTTCGAGATCCTAGTTAGCTACTCTAGAATCAAGCATTAAGCACAACTCAATTGATGGATATTAACTTAACCTAGCAATCCTACTTTTGGGCTAATCCATGATTGCTATCATTCAACCCTAAATCTAGTTGATAACTACTCATACATAATCAAAAGCAAGAACAATAGTCTGAATATAATGCATAGATAAAATATTATGGTTCCAATACAAATCTCCCTTAAGGAGTTATGAATATTCTCCCCTAAAACTGTAATAGATAACTAAACTCTCTCTTCCAGATCCCCCATTTCTTTCTGTTCTCTGTAAAGCATAATATAAAACCATAAAATATAGGTCTTGCCCAGGGCATCTTCATCATTTGTCTCTAGCTTGGGCTTGAGATCGGTTGTCTGTGATTTGTTGTCGATCGATGGCAAGTGTGAGGATCGACCTTGGTCTTGTAACATCGGTCGACGCCAAGGTAGTGTCGTCGATCGACGACTGACTTTTACTTCGACTCTCTTGCTGATCAGCTAGGGATTCTTCTCCCCTAAATGCTCCAAAAGCTCCAAGTATCTCCATATATCTCCAAAACGTACCTGGACCGGTAAAGACCCCTAAACACATAGTCTAGACGCACATAATAGACCTAAACAGAGCCTATAACATGGCCTAAAACTGGTAATAAATAGGCTATATCAACTCCCCAGACTTAACATTTTCTTGTCCTCAAGCAAACAAAGCTTGTGAAAGAGGTTTTGAAAAGCAAAGACTCACATAATGTCTAAGTATAACTGTCACCCTACTTTGTTGCAACCACATCCTATCAAGTCAATCACAGAGAAACTTTATATATACCTATCCTAGTATAGCAACCAAATCCATTCTACCAACAACTTAGCAAATACTAGCTTGACTCACCCCTCTACTGATTTCATTTCTTTGCATAAAATAAAAGTGCAGGCTTTACCCTGGGAGTATCGATCAAAGGACATATGGACTCTTACCCCTGCAAGTATCTGAGCACACATGTAGTCTTCTCTGATCCCTTTCCTCTCTCTCTTCTCAGTTCTCTCAGTCAATGTCTCCCTTCTTTGAGGGTATCATTTTATTTTTTTAATTGACTGAGATATTTGGACAAGCTTCCATGAATCAAGCCCTAATGGTTTTTGCCACCAGATCTGTTCACTTCTTTTTGACCTTTATCTCTTTCTAGAATCATATGAATCAAGCTTTAATGGTTGTAGCCACCAAATCCTGTTCGACTCTTTTTAAATCTGAAGGGAGAGAGAGGGGAATCAGAAGCACACAGACTTTTACCTTCCAGACTTGCAGAAGGAATCCGATACAGTGTATACCAAATCCCAAAGCAAGCAATTAATGTCAGGATTAGTGTTGGAAATCAGCTTCGGTTCCTTCAAACTTTCTAAGCAAGTGTGTTATAGTGGCAGGATGATCCACTTTGGTATCTCTAGTAATCTCTGCAAACAACCTTCTAAGAATGGTGCTTATAGCATGGTTAGTCAATAATAAATCTTGATCATAGTCCCCTTCTTGACTCAATAAAAACTTTGAAAACTTATATAATATAGAAATAAAACTCAAAAACAAATAAATAGCATTAGCGAACCTCCCCAGACTTAAATTACACTGTCCCAGTGTAATCCTTCCCGGATTGGTTAGGAAAAATCAAATCATAAGTAAATAGTGTAAGTAGAAAACTCGATACCTCTCTCTGTAAGAGAGTGTCGATCGATGGTAGGCGGGTGTGGTCGATCGATGGTCGCGATCCATTGTCGACTGATGGTGCCTCTGTGGTGTCGATCGATGGTGGACTCAAACAGTCTGCAAAAACAAAGTAAAACTCGAATAAATAGTAGTATAAGTAAAACTAAATAAAACTTACTAAACAGTGGTTGCCTCCCACTCAGCGCTTGGTTATAGTCTTAAGCTCGACGTTTTGAACTTTCTGACTAGAATGGAGGTGGATCAACACTTGGAAACAAGTGTCTACATCTTCTTTGCTCTTCTGAAACCATGTACCAATGAAGCTTCTCATTGCCTCATCTCCTCTGGCTTTCTCATTCTTTATAATCTCCTTAGAACCTCCACTGAATGCATTCTCCTTTGTAGATTCTCAATACTGCCGTTGTAGCATTCTAAGTCTAGCAGATGTAGTCTCTGATATATCCTCAATTACTGAGAAATATCTTCCTTCATCAGGCTCTGAGAAAAAGCAATCTCATCAAACCTGTCTTCTAATTCTTTTCTGTTGTGTACTTCTATGTCTGTCGAACTCGGTATTGATCGAGGGCATGATCCTTCCGTCGCTCGATGACCTATGTCTGTTCCCAATCGTATGTTGTCTTCGAACATTATCCAAATCTTGCTTCATCTCATCCATGCGTGTAGTCAAACATTGAGGCACCTTGTCTGTAGGATAGTAGACATCATCAAGCCTCTTATAGAAATCATCCAGTGACATCTCTTGAGCTTTGTAGATCTCATGCACAATATCATCAATTCTGCTCTGCTGTATGTCTTTTGTTTCTGCATAGACATAGCGATCTGTTGCATGTTCTGGTAAACATATGTAGCTCTTGCTCAAACATAGTAGCTCTCTCTAAACTGCTTTGATGTCCGCTTCTTGCACATTCACGACTCTTCCGTCTATAGCTCGTGCATTACCATTCTCATCCTGTAGATGCCATATTCATCTTTCTTTTCCCAAATGGAAAATTCTTCTGCCATCAGCATCATAAGCTCTCATTCCATGCTCTATACAACCATCGATCAATAGTGGGTTTATCCAATCGATCGATCGTGGACTTCTTGAATCATAGGGATTAGAAGTAAAAAACTGGTGTACACCTGGAAAGGTGGTGTCGATCGATGCGTTCTGGTTGTCGTCGATCGATCTGGGATGTTTGGAAGTGTATAGATCATTATGGGTCGGCTCGTTTTTTGCTTCTTGCTGTCAATCGATATTGGTACATGTGCGTCGATCGATGGTTGTTGTTGTTGTCCAAATATATTTCCTGATCCATTAGCCATAACAAGGACATCTGGTACATCCTCCTTAGGTATATGTAGAATTATCCATAAAGAGCCCGTGCATGTCCTTCTTGTCTCTGAAAATTCCAAACTCATCTGGTCTAAGATAAACCAACATATGTAACTTCTTCTCTAAGTTATTGTTCTGGTTTGCGTCTGATATCGTTCGATGGAAATGAGATGTCGTTGATTGATGCTCGATTATCCACATTTCGCGTTCATTAGCCAGCCAGGCCACCTCTCCAGTGCTAGGCCGCCAGACTCAATCAGATCTTTCCTCTTTGCAATCTGCATCGCATTCTTCGTAAGCTTCCGATCCTGTGATATGCCTGATGTGTGTCGATCGATGGTGTATGGTGACCGTCGATCGATGCCCTGATTATCAAACTGTTGGCTGAAAAGGTTCTCAGCTCCATTAGCCATCGCAAGTATATCTCCCACATCTTCCCTCGTGACAAGTAGAATTCTGGCCATCCATAGCTCTTGCGTAACCATCTAGATCTCTCATTATACCGAACTCATCTGGTTGTAGATAACAATATTCGTTCTCACGTTCTGCAGCAGAATTTAGCTCGGACTCTGAGTTTAATACAGTATCGATCGATGGTGATTGGTTACCATCGATCGATGTCGATTTCCCGAGTTGATGGAAACATGAAAAACACCAGCTTCTTCCATGGCAATACCTCGGTATTCGATTATCTCTTCTCTGTAATCTTCGTCGTACTCGAGGTAGGCTGGGTTGTAATTGAGATCTGCATGGTAGGTGTTGATCAGTTCTGAAGGGTGAGTGGTCGATCGATAACAAGGGGTGGGTGTCGACCGATTGTTGAACTGCAAGCTCGTCGATCAATTGTCTGGGCTGGGGTATCGATCGATGCTCCATCTTCCGACTCCTCATTGAACTCATAATCGCAGAAGCATGTGGCCACAAGCTCTGCATCATTACACAATTCAATCAGAGTAGTTTTGTTCTTATTCTTAACAGGTTCATAAAATATTTTGATCAATTAGAGATAGATACAACATGTTTAACTATATATCGCAGATAACTCCCACAATGGCCATGAATGCTCTCCCAAATAGTAATGAATATTCCAATCTATCATGATGTCCATCACATGGAAGTCTACTGGGACTAGGGTGTTGTTAATCTGCACTGAACATATTTTACCATCCCTCTTGAGTTCACTCTTGAGCAGGCTACAAATGTAAAGAATCTTTGGAGGGTTCCACTTTCAGGTTCAGCTCCTCTGCCATTAGTCCTTGGCATAATGCACATGATGATCCAGTATCACAGAGGGCATTGGGGTATTCGTTGCCCTTGATGAAACATGGAACCACGAAATTTCCAAGATCACTTTTTTTCCTCAACAAGTCCACTGCTTCATCTTCTCTCTAAGATTATTGAACATGATTTATATATCATCATATGTGTCCCTTGTTTCCATGAAAAACATCCACAATCTGTGAGTATAATAATCTTCATCAAAAGAAATATCTAGAGGAAATTTTGAAAACTCTTTTAGCAAAGCTATCCATCTCTTTTTCATTGGCTTATATGCGTTGATGTTTGGGATCTTTTGCTTCATCTTGGAGTGTCCTCATCTTCTCTATCAAGATACATAGCTTCAGACGTGTCTTTATTCTGTTCTTAAAACATCCACAGTTGGACGCATTGGTTTCCTCATCTGTCGATCGATGCTCAAGGTCGCACTGTCGATCGATACCTCTATCACTTTGTCGTCATTGCTCTGATCTCTGTGTCGAATCCGATGTTAGTCGATTCACACAAGGCACGAAACTGCCAGGAATCGTTGTCAATCGATGGTCATTTCTTGGTGTCGATCGACACCATTGGAATTTCCGAATGACATAGAACTTTTCAACGAAAATCTCCTTCTTGGAGTTCTCTCTCTTAAATTCCTGCCAAAAATCATTCATCAATAAATGCATTGGGGTGCTTCTGTCCAGCCTCTATTTTTCTCTTTAATCAGGCTCTCGTGTCTCCTAATGGTTTCACTTGTTTGGCATCACTTGATTCTCCGACTTCTTTCACATGGGTGTTGAGGTTTTCGAACTTGGTATTGAGGTTGATACAGACCATCTATCTTTCCTTTGAATTCCACTGTCACCTTCTGATGTCCCTATAAAACTCTGTCAACCATTGCTTTGGATCTTGCTTTCCTAAGATTCTAGAGAAGGATTCTAGTAGTAAGAAGATCTATAAGTCCTGTTGTTTTTGAAGGGTTTCGATATGATCCCTGATTAAAGTTACTCTTTGACCACTCCCATAAGATTTCATGTTGAAACCTGAATTCCCTTGTCTCTGGAACCATTCTCATCTATGTAGTTCACATCCCCTTCTTCAGTCCATCCTCTCCAGACTCTATTGCTTCTACTTCTAAAAAAGTTAACCTCCTCTTAAGAAAAATCTAAACACTATCAAGTTTCGTCTTGACCTCTTCTGATCCTTGCTCACAGCTGGAGTTGATTTCCTCCTCTCAAAATCTTTGTTCTTTGTCCTGCTACTAGATGACAGATTCCCAATCAATCTCGTAGCTTCTTCAAGACTCCTAGTGCTGAAATTTTCCCTCACTAGTTGTGTCCAAAGCCATCTGATACTGTAATCCAATACTCTGAAGAAAGTGATAAGAAGTTTCACTTCTTTGAACCCATGATGTGGACAATCTCTCTGGTATGATTTGAATCTTATCCAGGAGTTTCTGAAAGATTATGAAGGTTCTTGTGAAAAAGTAGCAATCTTGCTCCTCAGATCTTCTGCTTTCGCGTCATCAAAGAAGTTACGCAAGAAAATGTTCTTTATGTCACTCCAATATGTCAGAGATCCTGGTGGTAGCTGCTTAAGCCAATATGAAGCTTCTCTAGCAAGTGAGTACTTGAAGAGCTTACAAAAGAGATAGTCCTCAGAGACTCTATTGGCTTTAATAGCAGTCACTAGATCCTTGAATCGCTCTAGATGATCCATAGGGTACTGATGTCGCAACCCATGGTAAGGCGTATGCGCTACAATTCTGAAGAAAGCGGGCTTGACCTCAAAATCGTTTCTATGAAAAGCTGGAGGGCGAATGGCGGATCTGTTGGCGTAAAACTGGTCTTGACGGTTGTAGTCAGCCAGTGTTCTCTGAGCAGCTTGGGCATTAGCTTCAGGTTGAGCTACTGCAGCATTTGCTTCCGCTTCTGCTTTCGTATCAGGGATTACAATCCCTTGATCGTCTATCTTCTAACATGCTGCCATTACGCATATGACTATTGCGGTCATGCCATTCTCATCCTGAACGAATACTAAAGTCGCAACTATTTGCTACTGTCGATCGTTGCGGGTAAGTTGTTGTTGATCGATGCGGTGTGATCAATGTCAGTCGATGCTCGAGTTTTGATGTCGGTCTACGCATTCTGTAGAGAAGAATCGGTTAATGCTCGGTAGGTGTTAATTGATCGATTCTTGTCGTTTTTCTTTGTGTATCGTACGTTCGAGTTTCTATGGGTATGAGAATAGTAGTTCTTGTCATTTATTTCTCCTGGTACTCTCTTGCATGTACCTGAAAAACAATGAAAAGTTTAGTAACTTAAAAGTAAAAACAAACCTAGGCTAAATTCTAGAAATTAAATATAGTGGTGATCAATGCTCCCCGGAAACGGCGCCAAATTTGACATGGTGTGTTTATTGTTCTAGCAGGGTATGAATATCCTAAACAATTAACTATCAAAGTAACCCTAATCTTGACACACAAATAATACTCTTGCCAAGAGAGATCAGATGTAGTACTTAAGGATCAAATCCACAGAGAGCTATGACACACAATAAGTTTATTATTTCTAAAGACTAAGTTAGGTGAATATATATATTAGTAGCAAACAATCGGTTTAAGAAATATTCCTTATTAGGAGGTATAGATGCAATATTAAAATATGATAATAATGTAAATATGGAAATATGATATTAAACTAACCATATGCAAATGTAAGTATGCTAGACCTATGGTTTCAAGCTTAATGGATTATAGGGAATATGAAGCACAAAAATCTAAATATTCTAAAACCCAAATATTAACTATTTTGACCCTTTTAACTCCAACTCTCGTATGCGAGCAAAAGGAAAGACCATCGATCGACAGTTAAGGCCTGATGTCGATCGACGGTGAAATCAGAAGGAAGTGTGAACGAGATTTGATAAGTTCACCAAGCTAGTTAGACCAGCTCTCGCATGCGCCTAACAACCTAGTTCAATGGAGTCTATTCTAGCACAGAACCTACACTCGTAGTCGTCCATGTCCTACTTTCGAGATCCTAGTTAGCTACTCTAGAATTCAAGCATTAAGCACAACTCAATTGATGGATATTAACTTAACCTAGCAATCCTAATTTTGGCCTAATCCATGATTGCTATTATTCTATTAACTTAACCTAGCAATCCTAATTTTGGGCTAATCCATGATTGCTATCATTCAAGGGGAGAGTAACGTGTTTCGGCGTCATCGAAGATTTTGCTGGTGTAGAAGATTGGGCGCTGCTCCCCACGGTCCTCTCGAACTAGCACGCTGCTTACTGGCAGATGTAGAAACGGATATGTATAGGTACAAGATTTCTCCGTCTTCTGGTTTTGCTAGAATTGGCGGTGTTGATAGGTATTCTTTCAGTTGCTGGAATGCGTCCTTGCATTTCGAGTCCCACTCGAAACGCTTATTGTTTCGCAAAAGCTGGTAGAATGGGAGGCTTTTATCCGTTGATCGTGAGATGAACCTGTTGAGTGCAGCTATGCGTCCTGTCAACCGTTGGACTTCTCTTGTGTTTTCGGGAGACGGAAGTTCAGCAATGGCTGTGATTTTTCGCGGGTTTGCTTCTATTCCTCGCTTGGTGACGATGTATCCCAAAAATTCTCCTGAAGTAACGGCGAAAGTGCACTTTGTAGGTTTGAGCTTCATCCCATACTCGTTGAGGCTGTTGAAATAAGTTGTGAGATGTTTGATATGATCGTTGGCAACGAGAGACTTGACGAGCATATCATCGATGTAAACTTCCATTGTGTTACTGAGCTGTTCGGCGAACATTCGGTTAACTAGACGTTGATAGGTGGCTCCAGCATTTTTGAGCCCGAACGGCATGACCTTGTAACAATAGGTGCCTCTGTCGGTGATGAACGCAGTCTTTTCTCTGTCGTCAGGGTGCATCATAATTTGATTGTATCCAGAAAAGGCGTCCATGAACGAGAGAAGCTCGTTTCCCGCAGTTGCTTCAACCAAGCGATCGATGTGGGGAAGTGGAAAACTATCTTTTGGACATGCCTTGTTGAGGTCGGTAAAATCAACGCATACACGCCATTTTCCGTTCTTCTTTTTTACGACGACGGGGTTGGCGAGCCAGTCTGGGTATCTGACCTCGGTGATGGATCCTGCATTTGTCAAGCGTTCCACTTTGTCATTTACGGCTTTGGCACGTTCTGGGCCGAGTTTGCGTCTTTTTTGCTTAATCGGTTTGTAGATTGGATCGACGTGTAACTCATGGCATGTTGATTGATGGGTCGATCCCCGGCATGTCCTCGGTTGTCCAAGCGAAAGTTGAAGCGTTGGATTGAAGGAAGCTGATAAGTTGCTCCCTGAGATCTTCATTAAGGTCCGCCCCAATTCCGACACATCTTGTTGGGTCTCGCATATCAATGTTGATTTGTATGACGAGCTCGCGTGCATGACTGTCCTCTATGACATGTTCGTTGCTTTGCTTAGTTATCAGGCATGTCCTTGAGGATTTTCTTAATTTATGCTCGGTGACGAAGCATGTTCGAGATAGCCGTTGATTTCCCTTGAGGGTGTAGATCCCTGATGGTGTTGGAAACTTGACGCACTGATGGTATGTTGATGGGATTGCTTTCATTGAGTGAATCCATGGAGTCCCGAGTATGGCGTTGTAAATGGCGGGGCTTTCGATGACCACGAACTTGACGATTTTGGTGATCGCGGCTACGTAGACTGGAAGTTTGACTGTTCCGATTGTCATTGTTGTATCCCCTGCGAAACTTGTAAGCGGCCTTTTGCATGGTTTGAGCTCGTAATCCTTAATGTCCATGCGCTGGAGTGTTTTTGAGAAGATTAGGTCAACTGAACTTCCGGTGTCAATCAGCACGCGTGTCACTTCGCAATCACCGATCCTTAGTTCGACGACGAGAGGATCGTTATGTGGCTTGTCAAGACTCTTGGTATCATCTTCTGTGAAGCTGATCTCGTGTTTTTCGTCTGTTTGATCATTGGCGATGCTGCTTCCCCATTTTTGTGAGGTGAGTGTCTTGCGCTCATACTCTTTGATTGACCGAACTGAATCTTTGCAGGTTGGAGACCTCCCATGATTACGTTGATGATGCGGCGAGGTGGGGGTGTTCGTCCGCGCCCTTGTTCGTTCCGGTCGTCGCGTGCTCGCTTGGGAGTTTCTGGGTCATCGTTTGTTTGCTCGTTGGGGCGTTTTTGTCTTTGCTGGCGTTCCCGCTCCTCTTGGACATTTCGGAAACGTTCACCTTCGTTTTTCGGAGCTTTGTCGATTGATTGCTCTTTGGATGTCGAGTCTCGATCACGGCGGTATTGGTTTAACAACATTTCCTGCAAGTGGCGGCATTCATCTGTGTTGTGAGTTGTTGACTTGTGGTAGCTACAATACGTCCGAGTGTCATCTGAGCCATGATTTTCACGAGCTTGGTTGCTGGCGGGGCGATTGGCAGTTGATTGCTGATTTGATAGGTTCCGGCCTTTTTGTTCCTGTTGTCTTTGTACGCCCTGTCGTAGTGTTGCCGAGGCTCGTGGTGTTCGTCTGGCTCCTTTTCCTTTGAAGATGATTTTTTGATGGTTGCGTATTTTTTGGCGAATGCAGCCTTGTCTTCTTCGATTTCAATGAAGGTTACTGCTCGATGGAGTGCGTCTTCCAAGGATTGTGCTTTATTTTTTAGGAGCTCTTTTTGAAATGGTGATTCGTGCCAGAGATCGTTCCGCAGTGCTAGAATTGCAGCCTCGTCGAGTACGGTGATGCGAGATAAGATGGCTCGAAATTTTTCAATGAACGAGCGAAGCGTCTCCGTAGGTCCTTGCGTTAATGTCCATAAGTCGGCGTTAGACGCGCTCTGCTGTATGAACATGGAGTAATGCTTGAGGAAGGCTGTTGAGAGTTGATTATAATTGTCGATGGAATTGGCCTCCAGTCTTGAGAACCAACCAAGAGCAAGTCCGCTCAGATTTTCCACGAACAGCTGGCAGAGACCGGCATCGCGCTCCTCTGGTGAAAAGTTCGCTCTTCCCATTGCGATGCTGAAGGCGGTGAGGTACTCCCTTGGATCGGACGTTCCGTTGTAAGTAGGGTTGCCTAACAACCTAGTTCAATGGAGTCTATTCTGGCACAGAACCTACACTCGTAGTCGTCCATGTCCTACTTTCGAGATCCTAGTTAGCTACTCTAGAATTCAAGCATTAAGCACAACTCAATTGATGGATATTAACTTAACCTAGCAATCCTAATTTTGGGCTAATCCATGATTGTTATTATTCTATTAACTTAACCTAGCAATCCTAATTTTGGGCTAATCCATGATTGCTATCATTCAATCCTAAATCTAGTTGATAACTACTCATACATAATCAAAGCAAGAACAATAGTCTGAATATAATGCATAGATAAATATTGTGGTTCCAATACAAATCTCCCTTAAGGAGTTATGAATATTCTCCCCTAAAACTATAATAGATAACTAAACTATCTCTTCTAGATCCCCCATTTCTTTCTGTTCTCTGTAAAGCATAAATATAAAACACTAAAATATAGGTCAAACTCGCCCAGGGCATCTTCATCATTTGTCTCTAGCTTGGGCTTGAGATCGGTTGTCAGTGATTTGGTTGTCAATCGATGGCAAGTATGCAACATCGATCGACCTTGGTCTTGTAACATCGGTCGTCGCCAAGGTAGTGTCCTCAATCGACGAATGTCTTATACTTAGACTCTCTAACTGATCAGCTACGGATTCTTCTCCCCTAAATGCTCCAAAAGCTCCAAGTATCTTCATATATCTCCAAAACGCACATGAACCAGTAAAGACCCTAAAACATAGTCTAGACGCACATAATAGACCCTAAACAAAGATTATAACATAGCCTAAAACTGGTATTAAATAGGCTATATCACCAAGCACCAAGAACTTGGAATGTAAAACTCGATCAGGTCCTAAAGGAGATGATATTTAAACTGCACGAATTAACCATTAGTGTATCGCAAGAATGAAGGAGGATATTTCATGTTGTGTGAAAGAAATATTGAAGTGTGTAACACGACTCACTTAGCAGTGGAGTCGAGTTTAATGCTACGAAATACAGAAGAAACATAAGATGTTTGAGGCATCTACTTCACACAAGACCAGACGTGTTTTATACAGTTGGTGTTCTAAGTCGATACATACAAGCACCACGTGTTGAGAGAAGACCAACATCCTTACCAAGTCATTAGAAAGGATTAAATTCAATCAAATGAGGAGCTTAACTGGAGTTGGATAATTCCAAGCTTGTGCAAACTTAACATATTAATAAGTGTTTAATATGATAAGATAAACACAAAAAGGAAATCTATTTAGGTTTTGTTGTCATGTCTCACATGTTAAAGAGAATTTTCTTTAACTATAAATATAAGTCTGATGGAGAGGTGTTCGATAAGATCTAATAGAGTAAATCATAAAAGATCTAAGAGAGAAGATCAATAGATCTAAGAGAAACATTTGAGAGCTTTAGTTTTAATAAGTTTCTAAAATAAGAAGAAAATATGTTTAAAAGACATGTTTCCAAGGATAGCAGCTGTCTCAGATGCGCCCAAGGACCTAAATCGGTGAATCATGTGTTGTTTCAGTGTCCCTTGGCCAGACTGGTCTGGGCTTTATCTTCGATTCCAGCACCTCCAGAAGGTATAATTTCAAAACTCCCTCTACTCAAACATTTTCCATGTTCTGGATCTAGCAAAGGAATACCAGAAGGATATTGTACAAGTAGAATTGGTTCCTTGGCTATCGTGGAGATTATGGAAAAATAGGAATGAGCTTATGTTCAAAGGAAAAAAGTATGAAGGAAAGAGTATCCTTTCAAAGGCTCATGAGGATGCAGAAGAATGGAAGTCGAGACAGCAGGCTGATCAATGAGAGGTAGAGAGACAATAGGCTAAAGAACCCATTAACACAAAAAAAAAGCAGCAGGCGTGGAACCCCCACCCCCCTCCCATGAATTGGATCAAATGTAATTCACATGGAGCATGACACAAAGATAGAGATCTCAGTGGAGTGGGATGGGTTTGCAGAGATGAGAAAGGAAGGGTGTTATGGGCTTGTGCAAAATTGGAGTTGAGCATAGAAACTGAAGCAGGAGCAATGAAGTGGGTTGTAGAAAGTATTCAACGATTTGGATATGATAAGGTCATCTTTGAATCTGATTCCCTGACCATAACTAGGATGCTGAAAGGAGAAGAAGATGTATGGCCAATCCTACCGCCCACCATTGAAGCTATTAAACAATCTTTGCAACAGATTCAGGAGACAACAGTAGAGTTCTACCCAAGAGGAGAAAATAAGGCAGCTGATAGGATAGCAAATGAGACTTCTACATTTGTGTCTAATGTCCCTAAGTTATATTTCTGTAGTGCCATTGTGGTTGAAAAGGATTGTAGAGGTTGACAACCATTGTATGCAAACTGGTTGGTAAATGACAAATTGTTGTTGAGTAAAAAAAAAAAAGTTTATATATTAGAAATGAGTAACAGTACTTGGATTAATACCGTTACACTCCAGTCTTTGAAGCAAAAACGTGCAACAAAGCTCGCTTAGCTTCACAAACACTTAAACTTAGACGACAGAAAATGTTAGCCAAAGAAACCTGTCTCTTGTACACAAATTAAATGAATCATATATAGATCCTCAGCTTAAGGATATATGCAATTTACTGGGGTTTGCAGGGAAGCTAGCTCGATGTCAAAAGAGATGGACCAGACCGACCCTCTTCATTCTTATCTTTTACTTTTGTTGTCCCGATGTCATCGCCTTAAGCTTCTCCTCCAAAATGTCCTTCTCGAGACCGTACATTCTGTTCAAAGCATGCATATTCTCAAGAGTCTCGCTCAGCGTTCTACTGTCACTCCCGTCACATCTCAAATGCTGCATTGGACCATGTAAGAACCTGTTCACGATACCTCGGCTCAAGTCATCAACAGCTCTCGTCGTTTTCTTGTTGATGTCATCTCCCATTTTGGACATGCACTTCTCCAGCTCTGCCATTCTGATTCTCTCTGCATAAGCTCTTAACTTCTTGATCGTAGGAACCGTCTCTAGCGAATCCCTCCACGCTTCAAATTGGTTAGATTCCTCAGCGATTATGGTCTGAGCTTCCATCGCTTTCCTCAACCTGTCTTCTTTGTTGGCAGCAACAACTTCCTTGAGGTCGTCCACATTATAAACCCGTGCGGTTTCAACTTCATTGACACAAGAACCGACGTTTCTTGGAACAGAGATGTCAACAAAGAGCCTTACTCCTCCAATCTCTGGACAAGCTGCAGGGAGAGTCTCGACGTGCTCCTTTAAGAACAATGACGCCTCGGAGGCTGTGCTGGTAAACACAACATCTGCTTCTGCAGCAGAAGCTAGCATCTCATCAAGAGGTCGATACAAAATCTCAACACCAGGGATATCCTCACGGATGGCTGTAACTCTCTCTTCACTTCTGTTGACAACCACCATTTTTGTGCAACCTTTGGCTACCAAATGCTTTATCACAAGCTTCCCCATCTTCCCTGCACCGATGATCAACATCCTAGCGGATGCGTGTGAAGATTCCGGAAGCTTCATCAGAGCAAGTTCTACAGCAGCTGAGCTAACGGACACAGCCCCTGCAGCGATGTTTGTCTCTGTTCTGACACGCTTCCCAACTGTTATAGCGTGTTTAAACAGTCCGCTGATGTTTCTCCCAAAGCCATTCACTCCTTGACCAACTTTCACGACTTGTTTCACCTGTGCAAGGATCTGACCTTCTCCTAGGACAAGAGAGTCCAGACCAGCTGAGACTTCGAATATATGCTGTGTAGCATCCTTGTTGTACAGAAGAAAACGGTGCTGACATATCTCCGAAACTGGAATTCCACTAGTCTGAAAAAAGAGACATGACATGTTAACACTTACTACAAATTGCAACACACCAATGAACAGTATAGAAACAGATGGAACATAAAATCTCACTGCAGGTGTTATGATCGACCTAAACAAAGACCACTGGAACGTGTTCTAAGGAATCTCGAAACTCTCAATCACGCAACAAAACAGAAGTAAAACCAATCAAAAGTACCTTTGACATCCATTCAGTGACTTCTTTAACTCCACGGTGCTGAGAAAGAGCTAAAACATAAATCTCCATACGGTTGCAAGTACTGAGCACAGCAGCCTCTTCAATATGATTCAAACCGCACAATTCGCCAATAGCTCGTGGCCATTCAGCTTCTGGGATAGCAAGCTTCTCACGCATCTCAACAGGAGCTGTGTGAATGCTGAGACCAATCACCACAATGCTGCTTCTTTCCTTTGTATATCCTGATGAACCACAAAACAGAGTCAATGCCATTTACATAAACTTAATCCAAATCATTCAAAAGATTCAAACTTTGTGTTAGCTAGAGAGAGATGTTACTGTCGGCTGCAGAGTTCTTGAATTGTTCGAGCGCAGAGATGTTAGAAGAATCAGACGGAGAAAGCTCGCAACGTGCTCTCTGGATGAGACCACGCCTGACTCTATGGTTCCTCGGAAGACCAATGAGACTCAATTGTGTCTGCGAAGTAGACGAAGAAGAAGGCATAGAATGGTGATTCAATACAGTCTCAAGCTTTGGGCAACCCACTAAGGCATTTGAAACCGCCATTATAAACCCCCAAATCTCAATCTCGCTTTTACCTCTCTTTTTATCTAAGATTCAGGAAAGGCATGGTGAGCGATGTTGAAGAAGGAGATCGTTGAGAATATGATTTGAGTTTGGGTACAAGTTTTAAGGGTTTTGATTGGATGGAAATCTTTTAAAATTATAAATGGAGAGTTTGAGATTTTGATGAAATTTGATTGGCGGGTAGAGAACACGTTTTATCCACACTCGCTGTTGATTTGGTGGCCTTTGTACTTCCACGCCAACTTCTTATTTATTTTATTACTAGATTTTGATCGTAACCGGTAATTATTCATTTTATTAATTTTATATTTTGGAAAAATATGTTAATGTATTTGTTCAATAATTTTCATATTTCATTCATATATTAATTTTAATTTAATATAATATATAGATTATACTTATAAAATCTCTAAAAAACATAGAATTTGCTTCTATAATAAAATCTTATTTATAATAATATTATATTACTAATTACTAAATTAATGAATGAATTCATTTAAAAATATTTAAAAATCTTAGTAAAATCTTGTAAATTTTCTAAAATAATTTTATTATAACTGTTTATTATTAATATCCTAATAGTTATTAAAAATATTTGAAATGTTTTATTTTTTAATAGATTAATGTAAAAATAAATATATGTAATTGTGGAAATGGACCAATATGATTTTTTATGGTAGATAAAATTGTATTTATTTTTTAATAGAGAAGAATTAATTTTTATTTATAATAATACTATATTACTAATTACTAAATTAATGAATGAATTCATTTAAAAATATTAAAACTCTTAGTAATATCTTGTTAGATTTTCTACAACAGATTTTATTATAGCTGTTTATTATTAATATTCTAATAGTTATTAAAATATTTGAAATGTTTTATTTTTTAATAGATTAATGTAATAATCAAATAGATGTAATTGATCAATATGATTTTTTATGGTAGATAAAAATTATATTTCTCTTTTAATAGAAAAGATATATCCTCTCACACTTGTGCCTCTTATGAGATCTACGCTTTAAATTAAATTATATTTGTTTGATGAGAAAATAAATTGAACAATACACATGTGTCATCTGTGCATACAAATGATCCGGATATCTGAAAGTAATCTTATGTAAATTTAGGAGAACAGATGAAAATACGAGAATTTAAATAAAAAAAAAGGTGAGTATTTTTAGTCAAAATAAAAGTTGATTAAATATTTACTAACTATCAATTAACTTAATATTTTGAACATTTTGAATGCATTAAGCTCTGGAATATTTTTGTTTCAGAGGTATATGTGAACTGCAAACCTAAATTCAGTTTTGAAAATTAATTTATGTGTTTTAAAATGAGTAAATCAGTCGAGGGGATTAGTCCTGGACATTTAGGTCAATGGTTTGGATCATGCCATGTTATTCAGATTCTAATTTATCTGAGTTACAGTGCTTTCTACCATTTAGGAACCAACAACTTTTGGAATGGATCGACTCTTATCCATTTTGTATTTTCCATAAAATCTAATTCATAATTGAATTATCTAAATATTCGTATTTGACTTAGAATTCGAGCCGAAAAACTTGCAAAACAAAAATTTAGACCAAACAAGTGTTGAAGTTCTCTTAATATCACTGACAATGGGACATGTAACAGTCTCTCTCTTCTTTAGAGAGAAGAGGCCCAGACTAATCCCCAAGGGGAGGTGCAGCCCACGGATGGTGTAAGGTGAGCAGGATAATTGTGACTTAGTTTCGCGCAGCAAGTGGATCAAACCTGAAACGTGTTGGCGTCTCAGTCTCGTCTCCTTACCACTCGACCACAATCACCTGGTCCACCGATTCATATCTTTCACAGAGGTTGGAGATCAAATTTTATTTGTTTGTGTTCGATCTTAGGATCGATTCTTTTCTTTCGCTATGGCGACTTTCCGTTTCGCATAGGCGATTTTGTTGTGTATCGTTCATCCAATTCGGATATGTTTATCAAATCTTATTGTTTATTCCGACTGAGGGTGAACATAAATAAAGGTTCCAGCTTGACTGGATTTGTTTGCTTGTAACTTTCGCCCCTTTCACAAATCATTGAGATCCCGTGTCGTTTGATTCGCTTCTTCTTCATTTCCGATTATGCACATATGCCTTTCATAAAGGAGTCAATCTTCACTCATCCTATATTGGATCCGAGATTGGTGTTAGAGTGAAGTATCCTCGAAAGAAAAGGAGACTGTGATGATGACTTTACCTTGTTGATGTAAGGAGGATCCAGTAGAATCGGCATCGTTGATGGTCCGATAAAGAATCCTCAAAATCAATCGAGTTTCTTCTCTGTTTTACCAATCGGTAAGGATAGAAGCTCTGGATTCAAACAGCGGCTATGGTGAAAGATTGGAGGTTAAGGAGTACATGTAGAAAGCTTTGTGGCGAAGAAGATATTCAGACGGTGGTTTGATGACGAGAACTGCCGGTGGTGGAAGGCTCCGATTTGCATGCTTCAATTAAGCCACGTTGCTTGTTCTTTTGTTTAGTGCTTACACGTGTAAAATAATTTGTTAAAGTATTGTACTCCTGCCTTCGGGCTTATGAACTGAAATGCAAAGACGACAAAAAAAATATCACTGACAACAATCAACAAACGTTTAATCAACCTGAAATCAAAAATCATATAAATAAACCGAGACAAAGAATACTTCAAAAGCAATAGTAAACAAGAAACAAACTATAACAAAATAACAGTCTTCCAAAACATCCATGTTGAAAAGATTTATAACATAAAGCATATGCAAACATGAAATAGCATATGAATTAACATAGGTTCTTAATTTCTTGCTGGTAAACATCCCGAAATCTTGGAAAACAATAATAAGTTGCAGAAAATTTTAAATTTGAGAATAAAAACTGCCAAAAAAAAAATTTTTTTCATGACTGGATAAAGTTTAACTAACATAGATTATAATGATCAAAATATTTCATATACTATTTAACCTATTATGAAATAATAAATATTAACATTTACAATAATTAGTACATAAACAAATTAAATTTATTAAATTTTTATTATAATTATTTATCTTATTTATGTATGTTTTAATAATAGATTGACATCTTATAATAGTAAAAGTTCAAAATAGTATAATTAACGTGATTATTTTTCAATTTAAAATTTCTCAGTAATTATCTAGAATTTAAATTATTATTATCATAGAATTAAATAATATTAAATTTTAATTCCAAAAGAATAAACTAAAATTACTTATTCGTTTTGTAATTTTTTGTATTTTGGTAGAGAAAACCAAACTGACATTTTTACCTTTTTTTAAATATTGTCATCAACATAAGCACTCAGTTGAGACTCTATTAACTAAACTAAGGACTTTGTTTCAATGTTAACATTGTGTTTTTTCTTTCACTACGTAAATTTTGTTTCTAAGTACAATTTCTCCATTCCATAATTTACCTATCAAGAAAATAGAATACAAACATATGCATTGACATATAACCATCCAAAATTTTCAATACTGTTTTGGAAGTTGTATACATGCTCGAACTCTACACAAAAATAAAAACACCAGCAAACATGCAGCGATTTAATGAAATAGCCAAAAATAGTGTAACATCTCAAACCAAAGGCCCAAAACAACTTTATGTTTAAAAGAGAAAGCCCGGTAGTCCTACGGTCCATTTGGGATAAAACTCTAGGATCTCCTTCTTTTATTAAAAATAAACAAAACAAATCCATGGAGAGACTCTGAACCGTCGAGCCGCTAAGACACGAACCTTAGCCGGTGGCCGCCACCTACCACGACCACCACCACCGACGATTCTCCGCCGCCACTATCGTTTGCTTCCTCATCCACTGTCTTTCACTATTGTTCATCAGATCTTAAAGTAAGCCTTCGATCTCCTTCTTCCTCTTCTTTCTCTCCATGTTTTGTGATTGGGGTGATAGAGCTGATATCTAATACCTTTCCCATCTTCTTTTGAGCATGAGATTACATATTTGTTGTTGTGTTACTTTGGTTTTTGTCTTCTTGTAGATCTGGATCCTTGTCGGTGAGAAGGCAAAGGTGAGGACTCTACTGTGAAATCTTCTCACGCTTTGTAATACCACTGGTGTTAGTCTACGGATAATACTGTCTAGGCTTTGTTATGTTGCTTGTACTAATGTGATGAACTGTTAGATCTAGTTGTTAATTGTGTTGATGAGATGAAAAACACTTAGTTGATGATAGGTTGTTAAAAGATAAACCGATTTTGTGTTAAGAATGAATGAGATAATGAGATGTGTGATAAGATGAGAGTTATGTGATAAGAATGAAGGAAATGATGAGATGTTTGACTGCGTTAAGGTGGGTTTAGGTGAGTGGTGTCGGGTAGATCGATTCATGCCAAAGTGAATATGGTGAATGTGAGCAGACATGCAAGGGAAGCCTATGAGCTGTAGGCGGGATATCCATGTAGAAGCTCCGGGGTGTAGCCGGTTTGGATGCACACGCAGGAATGTCGGAGGTGGGACCTCTGTGAGTGTGTGTTAGGTCCTAGAGATCTAGATTGATTTATGTTTGTCGCATATTAGTCTCTATTAACTTGTGAATTGTGCTTGTTGTGTTATCTGGTGTGAGATAATTTCGTCAGTTCCTAGATTAGGAAACTACCCTCACTGTTGTGGTCACCCAAACTGAGATTCCCTTGGTGTGCAAAGGTCCAACAACCAGATTAAGATCAAGGGTCATAAAGGAAGGGTTCACTCTGGATGTCCGAGAGATTATGGACCAAGAATCAACTTGTTGATATACTATGGAATGTACCAGCTTTTTAGCCATAGTATAAGTCCTATTTAGAGTCTTTATATTATGTTTCGAGTCTATTTTAAAGTCTTTTCAGGTCTAGGCATGTTTTGGAGCAATGTGGAGATTAAGGAGCATTTTAGAGCTTATGGATGAGGAAACTCGTAATTGTTCAAGAAATCAGAAATCAAAGCCGAATTCATGGCTGAGTTCCCAAACCATTTAGCCGTTAAGACACAAACCCTAGCCGCTGGCCACCACCTCCGACAGGCATCAACCCCGACGAGTCTCCGCCACAGCTGCCACTTTCTTCCTTCTCCACGTCTTTTGTTCTTGTTCATCAAATCTTAAAGTAAGCCATCAATCTCCTTCTTCCTCTTCTTCCTCTCCATGGGTTTTAATTAAGGGTGATAAATCTGATCTCTAATACACTTTTCCATATTCTTTTGAGCATGAGAGTACAAATATGCAGTTGTCTTGCTGTGTTCTTCTTCTTTTTCTAGATTTGGATCCATGTCCATGAGAAGGCAAATGTGAGGACCCAAATTTGAATTCTTCTCACACTTTACAATACCATTGGTGTTATTTTATGGTTAATATTTCCCAGGCTTGATTGTGTGGCTTTTATTAATGTGATGTATTATTAGTTCTAGTTGTTCATTGTGTTGATGTGATGAAAAACATCTTGTTGTGATATGTTATTAAAAGATAAACTTGTTGTGTTTTGAGAATGAATGAAATGATAATAAGTGTGATAATAATGAAAGTGATGTGATAAGAGTGAAGGAAATGATGAGATGTGTGACTGCAGTAAGGCGGGATTAGGTTAGTGGCGCCGGGTAAGATCGAGTAATGCCATGTCTGGGCATAGGTGAATATGGTGAATGTGAGCAGAGGGGCAAGGGATCCCTATGATATGTAGGTGAGATATTCACGTAGGAGCTGCGTGATCGCAGCCAGTTTGGACGTCTACGCAAGAACGCCGTGATGGAGGTGGGGCCACTGTGAGTGTGCTAGGTCCTAGAGGCCTAGGTTGATTGTTGTTTTTCGTATGTTAGTCTATATTAACTTGTGAATTGTGCTTGTTGCGCTATGTGGTTTGAGATCATTTTGTAGATTCATAGACTAGGAACCTACCCTCACTGAGTAATCCAATACTCACCCCTCATTTTGGATATATGTATAAGGAAGTACAAGAGAGTCCACGTGGTGTCACATTTTTGAAATTTCAAGATTTTCTTCATCTCATTTCGGATTTAAGAATTTAAGACTTGATTTGGCTTTATTCAGAAAATCATTTTAAATTTAAATTATTGTAAGACATTGCTTTGAAAAAAAAGGAAGTGTTAGTTTGGAACTATATTGCGTCATGGTCGTAAGTACGATCCTCGGAACCATTGGCGGGACACAATGGTATGTTTGGTTGTTTAGGCATGTGTCTCTGACTGTGCGGTATTTCCTTCGTTTTTTATGTATGAGGGAGGTGGGTGTTACAATTTGATATGATATTGGTGGTTAAACCTATCAGGTTCTATCTGGGTGGGTAGATATAGACCATTGTTTTCTCATATTTAGTTAAATGTTTTCAAACTTATTAAATGGTTATTTTTCAAAGATTAATATAAGGCACCATTTGGACCAAAGCTCCTCACTTGCTTGACGAGGTAATGAACTCAACTGCAACCAGATAATTGGCATCCTTCTCGTTTCCTTAGTTAGTCGGTTGCTTTTAACACTTTTAGTAGCCATCACTCCAAAGAACGCCAGAGTTGTGCAGGTAGTGACTACCGTCCAAAGAGCTTCCCAGACGTCAGCCATAGCAGAACCTTGTACAATGATGTCATCATGTGTAAACCAAAATTGTATAGAGGAAGAGCCAAAGGTTGGAAAACAGTAGGTGTGACTCCAAAGAATGTGAAAGTTGTAGTGTATGTCATTGATTTAAAGGAATGGCTGATGTACCATGAGGCATATAGAAGCTTCAAGCCAATGAATGGTGTCGCATCCAAAGATGGAGTTGTGCCATCTTCTTCAGGAGTGTATGTGAATCCATAACATTAGTACTATCTAAGCATACACAAGTGCAGTGACTATCATATCAGAAAATTTTGAGGCACATGAATAACATGCATATAGAGTTATTTGGTAGGAAAGAAAATACCACAAAGGACATCCACGAGAGAAATTAGTTAGAATTTTCGTTATGATGCTAGATGTCTAGAGAGTTTTGTAGGACTTGGCCATTCACCACCTGATAAACCACACCATAGTATCGTGGGAGGGGAGTCGCAGAAGGAGTGCAAGGGCTTTGTGAGCTGACTTGGAGGAACTTCTTCGCGGCTTTCGAGAAAAAATACTTTCAGTGGAAGGGGCCATGGATCACAACAAAATTCAATTACAAGACATTCCCAAATGACTAGGAATGTAAGGGAGTATGAGACAAGTTTTTTTTCTTCAAACCCAAACCACACAACCACACAGCTTACCTACCAGACAATGCTCATCTCCTCTGTGCAACCTTGACCACCCCCTACTTCTCTAACGTACATCCCCTCATTACTTACCCACTCTCATACCCTTCTTCCTCTCCCTATCCCTGCCCTATCTCTCTAACTCCCCCTTACATACACCTTCGCCATCGCACAGTAACCTTAACGATCTATCCCCATCCTAACAAACCCCCTAGTCGCCTCCCACCTCACTCTCCACACCGGCCCCCCAACCCCACCACCCACCCCCGCTCCCGCACTCTCCTACTTATAAAACAGCCCACACCCTGTTAACACACTCTTTGTGTTCTTATCTTTATATGTCTGGAACCTAAGTATATCCGTTAGCTTTAGGTTTCGAAAAATCACTGGATTTGTCAAACTGAGTTAATTATGGAATATCGCTCTCGTATATCTAGATTATCTTAATGCAATAGACTGATGCCTAGTTATGATCTTTGTTTGTTTGCACCACCCAAATGTGCTTGAAAAGCATGAACACATTAATGAGAAATATTGTTAGTGAATGGACTTTATTCAAGTTATGCCTGAACCCATTTACAACTACATTCTATGGAGTTTAGATTTGATTCAGGGGAAGTTAGCTTTATGATTCGAATGCATGGTTTTTTGTGGCGGAAGTAGGTTAATCTATCATTGTTGTTTTGAGTTCGAAAGCCATTTAATGATTCCTGTCTATCATTGTTCATGATCCGTGTTCCGTGGAATACCATTGTCTAATGTTTTTAGTCTGTAAGTTTAGCCGCTTTACATTTTGATTTTTTAATTTTCTTACAAGTTGAAAACATACCTCTTTTGTTCACTGACCTTCTTCGTTGACGTTGGTGAACTTGTTTTATGGTTCGACCCTAACTACTATACAAAGAGGTGTGCACTTCGCAGGTTCTACACACTAGTATCTTGGATCACATCACTTTGCTGTTTTGAAGTGGTATTCAACCATTAAAACGCTGATCAATTGGTGCTCACCCATCTCTCCAATTTCCTCCCATGTCCCTCGTGCTCTTAGTTGTGAAACCTGCGAAACATTCACGGACGTATTACATTTAGTACTCTATCACATCATTTTGCTGCTTTGAAGGTAGATACTTCAAATAATACGTTGATGATGTCATTCCTCTAACAACCATACCAATTTCCATCACATGCATTCTTACTTTCATTGTGTTAACCGGAATTATATCACTGAAATCGCTTCCATTATAAATGGTTATATGCATGAGACCACTTGCAGTTCAGTAAAGTCTTTATATATGAATTTTAGGATGGTCCACTACATTATTCCATGTTAGACTTATTTTGTAAAATCATATGCGACACTTTTTTTCTAATATCCTAATTTAACTGTATGTTTTTTTTTCCTTTTTAAAAAAATACTCCCAAAGGAATCATCTGGAGATAATATTATTGATTAGCATGCTACCACGTTTGTAAATCCTAGTCTTCATTGTATTTATATTTCCACATTTCTGTGGAATTATCAATCATAGTTTACTGTAGAGTAATGTAAATTGTAGCTTTGAGTTGTTCTTATCAGTGATAGGTTAGAATTAGGGGATACATCTCTAACATGCTAAGTTGTCACCTACATGTGTTCCAACCCTTTTAATAGTCATATCATATCAGAGCTTTAGCTAGGCCCGATAATACTTAATCCCTCCTACAGTAATTACTTATAGCATGATAGTGTTCCCTCGTAGAATTCTCGAGAATCCGCGGGGAAAGTGGCTATCTCTTTGAAAAAATTCGGGACACACCCACGAATTACCTAACAGATAAATTCTCCAGAATCCACACAAAACCAGCTACAAATGTTTTTGTTGAAAGTCTCGTTGAATATCCCGCTACTGACACGAGTTGTTGGCGAATTATTCTTGTATCGAGCAGAGTCGTAGAAAATTTGTAAACCGGCAATTACCAAAGATAGTTCTTTATAATCATGAGTCTACTAAAAATAATTCCCAGCGACCATAGACATCACGAATCATTTCCGACACGTGATCTTCTAGACATACTCTAACAAAAAAACTTTCGTTTGAAAACTTATGACAACATGTTCTTCGAATTCCTGACAAATTTTGACAAAATTTTGAAATAATGTTTTTATTAGTTAAATTAATAATTCAATTAAAATACTTATTAGTTAATAAAATTAATTAAAATCCTTATAATTCAATTCATAAGAAAATAGTAGAGTTTGATTTATATTCAGGAATGTAAACACAAACTAAAGACTTACTTAACAAACACTACCCAAATTATCAGTTTGCGTGCACTAATATGCGTTCTGTAGGATTCCTCAGGCTTGATTTGGCGAGGCTCAAACCTTCAAAACCTGAAAATTACAGTCGATCAAAATATTTGCAGGTCTTGAGGTACCTTTGTGCGGGCATGAACCATGTATATCAATTATTTACCATACTATTATTTAAGTTTCTTACATTTATAAACTAACAAAATTCATTTATCAAAATAATTGAAAATCATCAAATTAACTATATAAGTATCCATAACTGATTGCACTAAACAACATCAACAGTAAGAGGAATTCATGTTTCACATTAATGTCACACTTTCATTTTACTTTCATTATAATAGAATTTTCATAAATTCATTTTTTAAGAGCAAATATTTTAAAATTAATAGAATCCTAATTTACATCCTAACCAACCACACCTATCTACACACCCACCTCCTTACACCTCAACCTCTACCCCTAACGTAAATAAATAATTAACTCTAATGGTCAAAGGTGTTTTTCTCTTAAACACATAGTAAAAGGATAACATAAACATTAAAATGTACTAAGACACCAGGTATTTCTGATCTTTTCCCTCAAAGTAAACACTTTTGATTATTCTATAAACCTAAATTTAAACAATCACTCTTTATAATTTTTGTTGGAATAATTAAATTTAAATAGATGACAATATATATATATATAGACATTGCATATATATATATTAATTTAGACCTTTATCATTAGCAGTTTTTGAGGAATTCAGTTACCACTTTTGTTATACCACCTCTTATATATTACCCTTCATTACCAAGAAGACCTTTTCATAATACCATTTCTATGAGGCAAATTAATTTAAATTAATTTGAATCATAATCTTAATTCCTAAACTTTACCCAGCCTACCTCAACCCTTACCCCCACCCCTCAACTTAAATCTTAGTCTTATCGATAATTAACCCAAGGAGGATTATAAGTAACGTTTCTCTTAAAAATTAGATAAAAATGATTAGGTAAAAGTGAAATGATCAGAAAGTGGTATTATCGAAAATTTCCCAATTCCTTTCTATTTCAAATATTCAAAAAAATTTAAGAAGGCATAAATAAATATAAGATAGAAATATTTAGTATTTTATTCCAAAAATATGTTAATAATATAAACTACCACATAAATACATCTAAAGCATAAGATGGCTATAAATTATAAGATAAATTAATTATCTTAATTTTGAATCTATTTAGACGATATATTCATGATAAATAAAGTTAATAAATTCAACGCAAATTTTCTTTAGTTTTCAAATATGTTGGATATCTAAGAAAAAATAACCACACATAGGAATACAAACTAAGTAATACTTCAAAATAGATATTTACTACCGACGAACATTATTTCTGCGTATATTATATTATAGTTTTTAAAAAAATTGTGTTTTCAAATTCAAAATTTTCTATCATGTAGGACAATTGAAATTAGTTTCCTATAATATATATATATATACTATATATATATATATATTACTACTATTATCAATTAGAAAAAAAAAAAATCATGAAATAGATTGCTCCATATATAAATTTCATACACAATAATTTTTGTTTCAAAATAGAAAAACTTATGACATTATAGTAATAATATTACAGCCAATAAATTTTATTATAGATATGTGGTAATCTTATACTACACCATTTAATATTATTTGATTTTCTTATATAACAAAAACCCGTACGTCCTGCGGTCAAGATCTAGTTAGTTAAATACCAATTAATCTCAATGAAGCTTAAAAAAACTCAAAATTTACAAAACAATCTCACAAAAGTTTTCTTAATATTTAAGTCTATTGAAAAATAAAAAAAATAATTTTTTATAATCTTAAACTGTAATAAGTTTTAATATTTAAATTGAATTTTAGTTTGTTTTGCGAAATAGAAAACAATTCACTTTAATTCCCAAATTAATTTTAAAAAAAATCGGCATAATTATGGAATTTTAGTTTACAACTTATGATATCACTTTCTCATTTTACCCTTCATTACAGAGATATCTCTCACACATACTATTTTTTAAAGCATTTGAAAAAAAAGAAATTGGGAATTCTAAATTTACATTCCTAACCCTAACCCACCCCTCAACTTAAACCGTAAGTCTTAGAAGAATCTAAACCCAAAATATAGTGGTGTTTTTTCTCTT